>OZ010706.1:8394565-8648167 GCA_963932265.1 Thymelicus lineola
GGGGATAATTTTTTTTTCAACAAGATGGCGGACCTCGTGGCGGCCATTTTGTAAAATGTACGAAAAATTGCATTTTTTGACGGAAAAAAATTAGTACGTTGGCAACACTTGAGGGGGTTGCTTTGTATGGGGCGGTTGTGTAACTTGACCGATAGTGTTGCCAATGTTTGGTTTTTCTTTTCTTCGTTCATTACAATTTTTTTGGACTTTCCATTCAAAAATATGAAAAGTAGAAGGAAAAATATTTTTAATCAAAAATATTTTACCAAAACATTTCAAGTGGTCGTCGTAATGACATTTGACCATTTTCATCTTATAAACTGGCAACACTGGAGTCCAGAATTTTTTTCACTTTTCGAGTAATTGAGCCTAAACTATAGATCAGGAGTATAAGAAATGTATGGGAGATATTTCTTAATTTAATCATTCGTTTTGGAAAAACAATAAAATTTTAGTGTTGCCATACAAAAAATAATAATTTTCATACAAATTTATTTTTGGATTGAATATTTCGCTACTATAATGTATGGGGCATTTGTAGTTACTGATATTTTGTGAATTTTGGTGAAAAAAAATTCAGTGTTGCCATACAAAAATAATAATTTTCATACAAATGTTTCCTTTTTTCAAATATTTGAGGCGGTTGTCTTCATTTGATGGCCTTATAATGTATGGGGCGACTGTAGACAACAACAGTTTGTAAATGATGGTGAAAAAATATTTAAGGGGTTGCCATACACAAAATAAAAGTTTTCGTACAAATGTACTTTTTTATGTAATCATTTCATCAATCTTATGTCATTACAATATATCAGGAGTTTGTTGGTACTTATAGATCGTACACATCGGAGGAAAAATATTGCAGTGTTGCCATATAAATATATTAATTTTCATACAAATATATCGACGGGTGCAACGCATAAGGTCTTAACGCCATTTTTATTGAAAATCCATATTTTACACTATCGTAATTACGTATATGAGTTTTATAAATTCCTGAAATCAGAATTTTTATATTACTTTTAATTAACGAGTTTTTAGAAACGCTTATGGTCGTATATTTTGAAAGTTACCGCGCATATAGTTGCATTTCACGGTACGACGATATGCGTGGTGCTATTGGTTCGTGCGAGACCAATCAAGGGCAGTTACGGCCGTCGTATGTCACTGACGGAGCACGCAATAAAGTATGACATTTATTTTGTAAATAATATGAATTCTGAAGTGTTTTACGTTATGATATCAAGTGAGTTGTGATATGTTGATTGTATTACATTATTATAATCAAAATGAACCACTTACGATCATCAAGAATTTTAAAATTAGCACTTAACAAAAATGAAAAAAAATATCCTTCTAATGAATCCAGTCGAACTGGTAAGTTTTGGTTAATAATTGATTGTTTTTTTATTAAATAGTTAGAAATCATATCGCAATACAAGCATATAAGATTAGATTTATATATATTTAAGTGTTTTTTTCGATATTTATAATTTTAATCTAGTTCCCACGCATAACGTCGTAATGTTATAGTTACGACGTTATTCGTTGTTTTTTCATTGAAGGTAAGGGTCGTAACTACTACTTACGACTACATGCGTCGTTATTAAATAAAAAAATCTGTGTTCTTATAGTCGTATGTAGAACATACAACGTTATGCTCTCGAACTCAATATGAAATGAGACGTTATGCAATTTTTTATTTGCTAAAATCATAAATAAATTTAATATTCTCTGCTATTAATAAGTTGTGGTGGTTAATTAAATGATATTATATCTTTTTTAGAATCACCTGTTTAGCTAAAAACCGAGCATAACTGGAATTTGTACGAGTCAATGGTCGAGAAATCCTGACTGGGAGCGGTAATTGTAATGATGTCAGAAAATTTCCCAAGAAGTACGACTAGCACTAAATAATTTTTATAAAACTAGCTCATATCAAGACTTAATCCAACAATAGTACAAAGGCTGAATCTAGACTTAAGAAAACTTGGAAATATTCCTTAGCAAGAACAGAGCCTAATTCAGATAAACCTAATATTGTTTTGGTATGTATTGTACGATGTTCCTCTATACTCTCTCTATAGGAGAGCGAACAGTTAATACGGCCATGTCGAAGTGGTTTTCAGGTAGGGAATCTATTTCCCCAGACCATCGTGGCGGTTCGAGAGGTGTTATCATAGATGAAGAGATTAAACCAGGAGTAAACACACACTATGTGCGCAAAAAGTCTACAAAACTTTACTTAAATAGCCGACTCAGGTTTGCAAATATGTTTTCTCTATATAATGAGTGGTGTAGTAGTAAAAATATAACAAAAAAAGCTAAATCAGCACGACAATATTGGGGTATTATAAATCAAAGATTAAATATTTTTTATTTTACAAACCCAAGCAGAATATTTGTAACGAATATTATGTTTACACGTAAATAAAAATAATATGACAGAAGAAGAAATTAATAAACAAAAAAACATATGATATGAAAAGAATTAGCAAGAAATTTAAAGGAAAAAGATAAAACTTTAAAAAACAATTACAGCATGCTTCGATTTTCAATAAATTCAGAATTGTCCTCATGGAAATGTTGGTTTATTTTATTATAAAATAAAATTATCGGTCCCAAATGTTACAGTTTTTGATCTAGCCAGTAAAGAAGCATATTGTTGCATGTGGCCAGAGATTAAGTTGTCTGCTTAAACTTATTGAGACTAAAGTATAAGACGGCGGTAAGGAATTCATTTTTGTCAGGTAATTGTGCTGGGCAAAACCAAAATTGTATTGTGTTTTCATTTTATACTTATGCTCCTAAAAATATGGTGTAACAATAACTCATTTGTTCTAAGAGCGAGGACATACTCAAAATGAAGCAGATTCTGTTCATGCTTTAATAGAGCGAAATTCAAAAAAATATCTCATATATACGCCAGAACAATGGTATGCATTAGTAAGAAGGGCCAAAGTTAACACGTCTTATTATAATGTGATTGAGATGAGTATACAGATTTTTATAATTTCAAAAAGTTATTGTATGGGAAAAACTGTATCAAAAACTCTAACAAACACAAAATAACTTGGACTAAAATCAAAGAAGTGGGAATAACTTCAATGATCCGCATATATCGCTACAGCTTTGAAAACGAAGACTTATATATATAACTTATAACTTATACATTATATGACTTTATTAATTACCAGAAAAACCTATTCATCACGAAGAATTAATAACCAAGAAAGTCTTAATAATTGAGACCGCTGTTATTTAGATTATTTGCCTATAACAACTGCAAATATGAGGATTTATTAAGTCTGTGCCGTGCACGCATAATACCGAAAGAATATAATAAGTATTATGAAAAATTGCCAAACACACGCAATACGATGAACGAAGAAAATACGGATATCGATTCATCTAATAATTTGTAGATTAATTAATTCTCGCGACATGTTTATAATGTTCCTTTCTAGCTTATTTGTTATACTCACGCTTTGTTTACTGCGAAACTTTCTTGTTATCATATAAATAAGTTAGTTTTTTTAATATCGTTTTTTAATCGTGATTTGTAAACCATTAAACCCCAAAGTAACCCGGCGTAACTTGAAGGTAAGGAAATTTTACTGTACGTATATCGTCGTAACTTGTCGTAACTCAATAACATAACTCTTGCATCCCTACGCATAAAGTCATAAGTATGTAATTTCAGTATTTTTCATTAAATTACAATTCATTTTCTATCAATGATATTTGTTTAAAGATGACTTAAGGCACTACTAATTATAAGCTTGATTTAAATTCAAATTTCCTTCTCATTTTCGAGTAATGACAAAAGTAAACTTAAATGCCCATACTGTAAAGTTGCCATTTTCTGCATACGACCTTATGCGTAGGAGCCGTCGATATTTTGTGTCGAATATTTCAGATTGTTTGTCCATTGAATGTCAATACGATGTATGAGGCGTTTATTAGTATTAAGGATTATTATTATTGTTATCAACTAGCTGAACCGGCAAACTTTGTAACTCCTACCAATTTCCCCTTCTCCCTCTCCATCGCTTTCCTTCCCCTCTACCTCCGCCTTGCCCTCCCTCTCCCGCTACCTCTCCTCCCTTTCTCTCCCCTCTCTCTACCTCTCCCACTCCCTCTTCAACTTCCATTCACTACCTCTCCATCTCACCCTCCCTCTTCCTCTCCTCTCCCTCTCCTTCTCCCTCTTACTCCCCCTTTCCGACGTCCTCCCTCTCCCTCTTCTTCCCTCTCACTATCCCTCCTTCTCCCGCCCACTCTCTCTACATCTACCTCTCCCTTTGCCTCTCCCTCTCCTTCACCCTCTCCCTCTCTCTTTCCCTCACCCTCTCCCTCTTATATTCTGTTATCATGCCGAAAAAATAGACATACCAAAAGTAGTAGTTTGATTTCGCAAACAGACCCCTGAATCGAAAAATAAATTTCAAAGACCAATATTTTTGAAAAAAAAAACTATTTATTTTTTTTGTCTTTTGCGAAAGAGAAAGGCACGCGCGCTGCTTTAGCAGCGCGCGCCCCACGCGAAAACCTAGTTATAATATATAATCCTAGACTTACGGGGAGTGAACTATATAATTGTTCTCCCAGAAAGAGTGGATATACGATAATGTTGTCTATGGCGAAAGTTCTCCATCCCCTCCCGACACCTCGGGAAAAATCTGACATTTCCCATTTTCAAGATGGCGGCTGCGCGGCGATTGTCAACTTTTTTGTTTATGGCCTTTTTGCCCAATGTTTTGGAGGTTTTCGTAAAGTTTAGAAGGGAAACTACGAAAAAATGAGAAAAAAATGAAAAAACAAGATGGCCACCGAGTTATTTTGGTTTGAATTTTTTCCATTTTAGAGGTGACTTTGCGGGGTCGCATCGGGGTGGTTTTTCAACTTTTTGGCGATTATTTTTTTTGCGTTGTCTTGAAAGTATCCTCGATTTTCATATTTTGGAGATATTTATTTTTTTGACAGATGGCGGACGCGGTGGCGGCCATTTTGAAAAATGAACGAAAAATGACATTTTTTGGATGCATTTTTCTTCTGGTTGGCAACATTTGAGCGGGTCCGTTTGTTCCGGGCGGTTGTGTAACTTGACCCAAAGTATTGCCAGGTTTTATTTTTTTTATCTTCGTTCACACATTTTTTTGGACTTTCTATTCAAAAACATGAAAAGTAGAAGGAGCAATATTTTTAATCAAAAATTCACACATGCAAACGTGTCGTGGTTGTCATAATGACATTTGACTATTTTCGTCGATTTCACCTGGCAACACTGACTGCTGGAATTTTTTTTTCGTTTTAACGAAAACCGAATTGATCTCCCAGAAGGAGTGGTGGGGGGTAGATACTATGTATGGGGGAATTTTTGGTTTACCCCTGGATCTATGGGAAAACTCCAACTTTTCAAAAATCCAAGATGGCGGCCGAGGTGAAAAGACCAACTTTTTTTTTTATTATGCAGCTACCCGAGATTGGTGTCGTTTTCGACTAATGTTAAGAAAACTGTTACGATGAATTTGAAAAAATTTGAAAAAACAAGATGGCCGCCGAGATATTTAAGTTTAAAATTTTTCAATTTTCGAGGCTACTTTGCGGGGTCGGATTGCGTTGGGTTTTTTTACTTTTTGCGATTTTTTTACTTTGTTGCCTTGGATCTATCCCCAATTTTGACGCTTGGGGTATATTTTTTTTTTCGACAAGATGGCGGACCCCGTGGCGGCCATTTTATAAAATGTACGAAAAATTGCATTTTTTGAAGGAAAAATTTTTTAGGTTGACAACATTTGATGGGGACACTTTGTATGGGGCGGTTGTGGGACTTGTCTGAAGTGTTGCCAGGGTATGTTGATTTTTTTTTCGTTCATACATTTTTGTGAACTTTCTATTCAAAAATATGAAAAGTAGAAGGAGAAACATTTTTAATCAAAAAATTTCACCAAAAAATTTATAGTGGTCGTCGTAATGACATTTGACCATTTTCATCTAAATTAACTGGCAACACTGGGAGCTAGATTTTTTTTTCCCGTTTTTTCACATTTCGAGTAGCCCAGCCGAAAGTATTGGTGGGGGGTTATAATGATGTAAGGAAAAGTTGCTTGACTATCTATGGTTACTATAGGAAAAATCCGACCGTTCGAAAATTCAAGATGGCGGCCGCTCGGCGATTATCAACTTTTTTATTTATTTTAGCACCTACCCCAATATTGGTGTCATTTTCGAATAATTTTGGGACGACTAATACGATGAAATTAGAAAAAAATTAAAAACAAGATGGCCGCCGAGATATTTTTCTTTAAAGTTTTGAAATTTTAGAGGTGATTTTGTGGGCTCGCATCGGGGTAGTTTTTCAACTTTTTTATAATATTATTTTTGTTTTCCTTTGAAAGTGTCCTCAATTTTGATATTTAGGGGATAATTTTTTTTTTCACAAGATGGCGGACCCCGAGGCGGCCATTTTGTAAAATGTACGAAAAATGGCATTTTTTGAACGAAAAAATTTGTAGGTTGGCAACATTTGAGGGGTCACTTTGTATGGGGCAGTTGTGCAACTTGACCGAAAGTGTTGCCATGTTTGGTTTTTCTTTTCTTCGTTCATACAATTTTTTGGACTTTCTATTCAAAAACATAAAATGTAGAAGGAAAAATATTTTTAATCAAAATATTTCCCCAAAACATTTCAAGTGGTCGTCGTAATGACATTTGACCATTTTCATCTTAATAAACTGGCAACACTGGAGTCCAGAATTTTTTTCACTTTTCGAGTAATTGAGCCTAAACTATAGATCAGGAGTATAAGAAATGTATGGGAGATATTTCTTAATTAAATCATTCGTTTTGCTAGATTTATAAAATTTTAGTGTTGCCATACAAAAAAAAATTAATTATTTCATACAAATTTATTTTTCGATTGAATATTTCGCTACTATAATGTATGGGGCATTTGTAGGTACTGCTATTTTGTGAATTTTGGTGAAAAAAAATTTCAGTGTTGCCATACAAAAAAATAATAATTTTCAAACAAATGTTTTCTTATTTCAAATATTGAGGCTGTTAACACCTTTTGATGTCAACACAATGTATGGGGCGATTGTAGGTTTCAATAGTTCGTAAATGATGGTGAAAATTTTTTGGGGTTGCCGTACAAAAATAAAAGTTTTCATACAAATGTTCTTTTTTATGTAATATTTCAGACTATTTCATAAATCCTATGTCATTACAATATATGAGGAGGTTGTTGGTACTTATAGATCGTACACATCGGAAGAAAAATGTTGCAGTGTTGCCATATAAAAATGTAAATTTTCATACAAATGTATTTTGTGTCGAATATTTCAGATTGTTTGTCCATTGAATGTCAATACAATGTATGAGGTGTTATTAGTATTAAGGGTTATTATTAGTTATCAACTAGCTGACCCGGCAAACTTTGTACCGCCTATCAATTTCCTCCTTCTCCCTCTCCATCGCTTTCCTTCCCCTCTACCTCCCCCTTTCCCTCTCTCTCCCGCTACCTCTCCTCCACTCTTTCCCTCCCCTCTCCCTACCTCTCCCCCTCTTACCCTTTCCCTCGCCCTTTCCCCCTCCCTCCCTCTCTCACTCCTTCTCCCGCTACCTCAGTCTCCCCCTCCCTCTTCATCTCTCTCCTTCTTCCTCTCTCTCCCTCTTCCTCTCTCTCCCTCTCCTTCCCCCTCTTCCTCCCCCTCTCCCTCCCTCTCCCGCCCACTCTCTCTACGTCTATCTCTCCCTTTCCCTCTCCCTCACCCCCTCCCTCACCTCCGCCCTCACCCTCTCCCTCTCCCTCACCCTCACCCTCTCCCTCTCATATTCTGTTAATCATGCCAAAAAAATAGACAAACCAAAAGTAGTAGTTTGATTTCGCAAACAGACCCCTGAATCGAAAAATAAATTTCAAAGACCAATCAATATTTATGAAAAAAAAACTATTTATTTATTTTGTCTTTTGCGAAAGAGAAAGGCACGCGCGCTGCTTTAGCAGCGCGCGCCCCACGCGAAAACCTAGTTATATTATATAATCCTAGACTTACGGGGAGTGAACTATATAATTGTTCTCCCAGAAAGAGTCGAGATACAACTTTGTTGTCTATGGCAAAAGTTCTCCATCTCCTCCCGACACCTCGGGAAAAATCTGACATTTCCCATTTTCAAGATGGCGGCTGCGCGGCGATTGTCAACTTTTTTGTTTATGGCCTTTTGCCCAATGTTTTTGGAGGTTTTCGTAAAGTTTAGGAAGGGAATTACGAAAAAATGAGAAAAAATTGAAAAAACAAGATGGCCGCCGAGTTATTTTGGTTTGAATTTTTTCATTTCAGAGGTGAGTTTGCGGGGTCGCATCGGGGTGGTTTTTCACTTTTTGGCGATATTTTTTTTGCGTTGTCTTGAAAGTATCCTCGATTTTGATATTTTGGGGATATTTATTTTTTTGACAAGATGGCGGACGCCGGTGGCGGCCATTTTGAAAAATGTACGAAAAATGACATTTTTTGGGTGCATTTTTCTTCTGGTTGGCAACATTTGAGCGGCTCCCTTTGTCCGGGCGGTTGTGTAACTTGACCCAAAGTGTTGCCAGGTTTTATTTTTTTTATCTTCGTTCACACATTTTTTTGGACTTTCTATTCAAAAACATGAAAAGTAGAAGGAGCAATATTTTTGATAACAATGTCATACAAGAAACCGTGTCGCGGTTGTCGCTATGACATTTGACCATTTTCGTCGATGTCGACTGGCAACACTGACTGCTGGAATTTTTTTTTCGTTTTACGAAAACCCGAATTGATCTCCCCGAAGGAGTGGTGGGGGGTGAGTACTTTGTATGGGAGAATTTTTTGTTCACCCCCGGATCTATGGGAAAAATCCGACTTTTCGAAAATCCAAGATGGCGGCCGAGGTGAAATGATCAACTTTTTTTTTTATTATGCAGCTACCCGAGATTGGTATCGTTTTCGGCTAATGTTGGGAAAAGAATTACGAAAAATTTGGAAAATTTGAAAAAACAAGATGGCCGCCGAGATATTTAAGTTTAAAATTTTTCAATTTTCGAGGTGACTTTGCGGGGTCGGATTGCGTTGGGTTTTAAACTTTTTTGCAATTTTTTTGGTTTGTTGCCTTGCATCTATCCCCAATTTTGACGTTTAGGGTATATTTTTTTTTTCTCCAAGATGGCGGACCCCGTGGTGGCCATTTTGTAAAATGATCGAAAAACTTCATTTTTTGAAGGAAAAATTTTTTCGGTTGGCAACATTTGAGGGGGTCACTTTGTATGGGGCGGTTATGGGTCTTGGTCTGAAGTGTTGCCAGGTTATGTTCATTTTTTTTTCGTTCATACATTTTTGTGAACTTTCTATTCAAAAATATAAAAAGTAGAAGGAGAAACATTTTTAATCAAGAAATTTCACCAAAAAATTTATAGTGGCCGTCGTAATGACATTTGACCATTTTCATCTAAATTAACTGGCAACACTGGGAGCTAGAATTTTTTTTCCCGTTTTTACACATTTCGAGTAGCCCAGCCGAAAGTATTGGTGGGGGGTTATGATGATGTACGGAAAAGTTGCTTGACTATCTATGGTTACTATAGGAAAAATCCGACCGTTCGAAAATTCAAGATGGCGGCCGCTCAGCGATTGTCAATTTTTTTTTTCTTTGAGCACCTACCCAATATTGGTATCATTTTCGAATAACTTTGGGACAACTAATACGATGAAATTAGAAAAAAATTAAAAAAAAAGATGGCCGCCGAGATATTTTACTTTAAAATTTTGAAATTTTAGAAGTGACTTTGTGGGGTCGCATCGGGGTGGTTTTTCAACTTTTTTATAATATTCTTTTTGTTTTCCCTTGAAAGTGTCCTCAATTTTGATATTTTGGGGATAATTTTTTTTTCGACAAGATGGCGGACCCCATGGCGGCCATTTTGTAAAATATACAAAAAATTGCATTTTTTGAGGGAAAAAATTAGTAGGCTGCCAACACTTGAGGGGGTTACTTTGTATGGGGCGGTTGTGTATCTTGACCGAAAGTGTTGCCATGTTTGGTTTTTCTGTTCTTCGTTCATACAATTTTTTGGACTTTCCATTCAAAAATATGAAAAGTAGAAGGAAAAATATTTTTAATCAAAATATTTTACCAAAACATTTCAAGTGAACGTCGTAATGACATTTGACCATTTTTATCTGAATTAACTGGCAACACTGGAGTCCAGAATTTTTTTCACTTTTCGAGTAATTGAGCCTAAACTATAGATCAGGAGTATAAGAAATGTATGGGAGATATTTCTTAATTAAATCATTCGTTTTGGAAAAAGAATAAAATGTCAGTGTTGCCATACAAAAAATAATAATTTTCATACAAATTTATTTTTGGATTGAATATTTCGCTACTATAATGTATGGGGCATTTGTAGGTACTGATATTTTGTGAATTTTGGTGAAAAAAATTTCAGTGTTGCCATACAAAAAATAATAATTTTCATACAAATGTTTTCTTTTTTCAAATATTTGAGGCGGTTGTCTTCATTTGATGGCCTTATAATGTATGGGGCGATTGTAGACAACAACAGTTTGTAAATGATGGTGAAAAAATATTTTAGGGTTGCCATACAAAAAATAAAAGTTTTCATACAAAATGTACTTTTTTATGTAATATTTCGGGCTATTTCATCAATCTTATGTCATTACAATATATCAGGAGGTTGTTGGTACTTATAAATTGTTCACATCGGAGGAAAAATGTTGTAGTGTTGCCACATAAAAATATTAATTTTCATACAAATGTATTTTGTGTCGAATATTTCAGATTGTTTGTCCATTGAATGTCAATACAATGAGGCGTTTCTTAGTATTAAGGGTTACTATTAGTTATCAATTAGCTGACCCGGCAAACCTCTCCTCCTCCCTTTCCCTCCCCTCTCCCTACCTCTCCCCCTCTTACCCTTTCCCTCGCCCTTTCCCCCTCCCTCCCTCTCCCGCTACCTCTCCGTCTATCTCTCCGTCTCCCCCTCCCACTTCCTCCCTCTACCTCTCCTTCTCCCTCCTACTCCCCCTCTCCCTCCCCCTCTCCCTCCCTCTCCCACTCCATCTTCCTCCCTCTCACTCTCCCTCCCTCTCCTTCTTCCTCTTCCTCTCTCTTTCCCTCACCCTCTCCCTCTCATATTCTGTTAATCATGCCAAAAAAGGAGACAAACCAAAAGTAGTAGTTTGAAGCCAAATATTTCGCAAACACACCCCTGAATCGAAAAATAAATTTCAAAGACCAATATTTTTGAAAAAAAACTATTTATTTATTTTGTCTTTTGCGAAAGAGAAAGGCACGCGCGCTGCTTTAGCAGCGCGCGCCCCACGCGAAAACCTAGTTATTATAATATATAATCCTAGACTTACCACTGACTGAACTATACAATTGTTCTCCCAGAAGGAGCAGAGATGGAGTTTTGTTGTCTATGGCGAAAGTTCTCCATCTCCTCCCGACACCTCGGGAAAAATCTGACATTTCCCATTTTCAAGATGGCGGCTGCGCGGCGATTGTCAACTTTTTTGTTTATGGCCTTTTGCCCAATGTTTTTGGGGTGTTTTGTTAAAGTTGTGAGGCAAATTAAGAAAAAATGAGAAAAAAATTAAAAAACAAGATGGCCGCCGAGTTATTTTGGTTTGAATTTTTCCGATTTTAGAGGTGACTTTGAGGGGTCGCATCGGGGAGGTTTTTCAACTTTTTTGCAATATTTTTTTTGCCTTCGCTTGTGGGTATCCTCGATTTTAATATTTTGGGGATATTTATTTTTTCGACAAGATGGCGGACGCGGTGGCGGCCATTTTGAAAAATGTACGAAAAATGACATTTTTTGGGTGCGTTTTTCTTCTGGTTGGCAACATTTGAGCGGGTCCCTTTGTTCCGGGCGGTTGTGTAACTTGACCCAAAGTGTTGCCAGGTTTTATTTTTTTTATCTTCGTTCACACATTTTTTTGGACTTTCTATTCAAAAACATGAAAAGTAGAAGGAGCAATATTTTTGATACAAATGTCACACAGGAAACCGTGTCGCGGTCGTCGCTATGACATTTGACCATTTTTGTCGATGTCGACTGGCAACACTGACTGCTGGAATTTTTTTTTCGTTTTACGAAAACCCGAATTGATCTCCCAGAAGGAGTGGTGGGGGGTAGATACTATGTAAGGGGGAATTTTTTGTTCACCCCCGGATCTATGGGAAAAATCCGACTTTTCGAAAATCCAAGATGGCGGCCGAGGTGAAATGATCAACTTTTTATTTTATTATGCAGCTACCCGAGATTGGTGTCGTTTTCGGCTAATGTTGGGAAAAGTGTTACGAAAAATTTAGAAAAATTTGAAAAAACAAGATGGCCGCCGAGATATTTTGATTTAAAATTTTTCAATTTTCGAGGTGACTTTGCGGGGTCGGATTGCGTTGGGTTTTAAACTTTTTTGCGATTTTTTTGCTTTGTTGCCTTGCATCTATCCCCAATTTTGACGTTTGGGGTATATTTTTTTTTTCGACAAGATGGCGGACCCCGTGACGGCCATTTTATAAAATGTACGAAAAACTTCATTTTTGAAGGAAAAAATTTTTAGGTTGGCAACATTTGAGGGGGTCACTTTGTATGGGGCGGTTATGGGTCTTGGTCTGAAGTGTTGCCAGGTTATGTTGATTTTTTTTTCGTTCATACATTTTTGTGAACTTTCTATTCAAAAATATAAAAAGTAGAAGGAGAAACATTTTTAATCAAGAAATTTCACCAAAAAATTTTTAGTGACCGTCGTAATGACATTTGACCATTTTCATCTAAATAAACTGGCAACACTGGGAGCTAGATTTTTTTTTCCCGTTTTTTCACATTTCGAGTAGCCCAGCCGAAAGTATTGGTGGTGGGTTATAATGATGTAAGGGAAAGTTGCTTGACTATGTATGGTTACTATGGGAAAAATCCGACCGTTCGAAAATTCAAGATGGCGGCCGCTCGGCGATTGTCAACTTTTTTATTTATGTGAGCACTTACCCAATTTTGCTGTCATTTTCGAATAATTTTGGGACGACTAATACGATGAAATTACAAAAAAAATAAAAAACAAGATGGCCGCCGAGATATTTTTCTTTAAAGTTTTGAAATTTTAGAGGTGACTTTGTGGGCTCGCATCGGGGTAGTTTTTCTACTTTTTTATAATATTCTTTTTGTTTTCCCTTGAAAGTGTCCTCAATTTTGATATTTTGGGGATAATTTTTTTTTCGACAAGATGGCGGACCCTATGGCGGCCATTTTGTAAAATATACAAAAAATTGCATTTTTTGAGGGAAAAAATTAGTAGGTTGGCAACACTTGAGGGGGTTACTTTGTATGAGGCGGTTGTGTAACTTGACCGAAAGTGTTGCCATGTTTGGTTTTTCTGTTCTTCGTTCATACAATTTTTTGGACTTTCCATTCAAAAATATGAAAAGTAGAAGGAAAAATATTTTTAATCAAAATATTTTACCAAAACATTTCAAGTGGTCGTCCTAATGACATTTGACCATTTTCATCTTAAAAAACTGGCAACACTGGAGTCCAGAATTTTTTTCACTTTTCGAGTAATTGAGCCTAAACTATAGATCAGGAGTATAAGAAATGTATGGGAGATATTTCTTAATTAAATCATTCGTTTTGAGAAAACAATAAAATTTCAGTGTTGCCATACAAAAAATAATAATTTTCATACAAATTTATTTTTGGATTGAATATTTCGCTACTATAATGTATGGGGCATTTGTAGGTACTGATATTTTGTGAATTTTGGTGAAAAAAAATTCAGTGTTGCCATACAAAAAATAATATTTTTCATACAAATGTTTTCTTGTTTCAAATATTTGGGGCGGTTGTCTTCATTTGATGGCCTTATAATGTATAGGGCGATTGTAGCTTCTAATAGTCCGTAAATGATGGTGAAAAAATATTTTAGGGTTGCCATACAAAAAATAAAAGTTTTCATACAAATGTACTTTTTTATGTAATCATTTCATCAATCTTATGTCATTGCAATAATCAGGAGGTTGTTGGTACTTATAGATCGTAAACATCAAAGGAAAAATGTTGCAGTGTTGCCATATAAGAATATTAACTTTCATACAAATGTATTTTTTGTCGAATATTTCCGATTGTTTGTCCATTGAATGCCAATACAATGTATGAGGCGTTTATTCGTATTAAGGGTTATTATTAGTTATCAACTAGCTGACCCAGCAAACTTTGTACCAACTATCAATTTCTCCTTCTCCCTCTCCATCGCTTTCCTTCCCCTCTACCTCCCACTTGCCCTCCCTCTCCCGCTACCTCTCCTCCACTCTTTCCCTACCCTCTCCCTACCTCTCTCCTTCTTACCCTTTCCCTCGCCCTTTCCCCCTCCCCCCCTCTCCCGCTCCTTCTCCCGCTACCTGTCTCACCCTCTCCCTCTCATATTCTGTTAATCATGCCGAAAAAATAGACATACCAAAAGTAGTAGTTTGATTTCGCAAACAAATCCCTGAATCGAAAAATAAATTTCAAAGACCAATATTTTGAAAAAAAAACTATTTATTTATTTTGTCTTTTGCGAAAGAGAAAGGCACGCGCGCTGCTTTAGCAGCGCGCGCCCCACGCGAAAACCTAGTTATTATTATAATATATAATCCTAGACTTACGGGGAGTGAACTATATAATTGTTCTCCCAGAAGGAGGCGAGATGGGATTTTGTTGTCTATGGCGAAAGTTCTCCATCTCCTCCCGACACCTCGGGAAAAATCTGACATTTCCCATTTTCAAGATGGCGGCTGCGCGGCGATTGTCAACTTTTTTGTTTATGGCTTTTTGCAAAATGTTTTTCGAGTGTTTTGTTAAAATTGTGAGGAGAAATACGAAAAAATGAGAAAAAATTGAAAAAACAAGATGGCCGCCGAGTTATTTTGGTTTGAATTTTTTCGATTTTAGAGGTGACTTTGAGGGGTCGCATCGGGGTGGTTTTTCAACTTTTTTACAATATTTTTTTGCATTTGCTTCAGGGTATCCTCGATTTTGATATTTTGGGGATATTTATTTTTTCGACAAGATGGCGGACGCGGTGGCGGCCATTTTGAAAAATGTACGAAAAATGACTTTTTTTGGGTGAATTTTTCTCCGGGTTGGCAACATTTGAGTGGGTCCCTTTGTTCCGGGCGGTTGTGTAACTTGACCCAAAGTGTTGCCAGGTTTCATTTTTTTTATCTTCGTTCACACATTTTTTTGGACTTTCTATTCAAAAACATGAAAAGTAGAAGGAGCAATATTTTTGATAACAATGTCACACAGGAAACCGTGTCGCGGTAGTCGCTATGACATTTGACCATTTTCGTCGATTTCACCTGGCAACACTGACTGCTGGAATTTTTTTTTCGTTTTACGAAAACCCGAATTGATCTCCCAGAAGGAGTGGTGGGGGGTGAGTACTATGTATGGGAGAATTTTTGGTTCACCCCCGGATCTATGGAAAAACTCCGACTTTTCGAAAATCCAAGATGGCGGCAGAGGTGAAATGATCAACTTTTTTTTTTATTATGCAGCTACCCAAGATTGGTGTCGTTTTCGGCTAATGTTAGGAAAAGTGTTACGACGAATTTAGAAAAATTTGAAAAAACAAGATGGCCGCCGAGATATTTAAGTTTAAAATTTTTCAATTTTCGAGGCTACTTTGCGGGGTCGGATTGCGTTGGGTTTTAAAACTTTTTTGCAATTTTTTTACTTTGTTGCCTTGCATCTATCCCCAATTTTGACGTTTGCGGTATATTTTTTTTTTCTACAAGATGGCGGACCCCGTGGCGGCCATTTTGTAAAATGATCGAAAAACCTCATTTTTTGAAGGAAAAATTTTTTAGGTTGGCAACATTTGAGGGGGTCGCTTTGTATGGGGCGGTTATGGGTCTTGGTCTGAAGTGTTGCCAGGTTACGTTGATTTTTTTTTGTTCATACATTTTTGTGAACTTTCTATTCAAAAATATAAAAAGTAGAAGGAGAAACATTTTTAATCAAAATATTTCACCAAAAAAATTTTAGTGGTTGTGGTAATGACATTTGACCATTTTCATCTAAATTCACTGGCAACACTGGGAGCTAGAATTTTTTTTTCCCGTTTTTTCACATTTCGAGTAGCCCAGCCGAAAGTATTGGTGGGGGGTTATAATGATGTATGGAAAAGTTGCTTGGCTACTTATGGTCACTATGGGAAAAATCCGACCGTTCGAAAATTCAAGATGGCGGCCGCTCGGCGACTGTCAACTTTTTTATTTATGTGAGCACCTACCCAATATTGGTGTCATTTTCGAATAATTTTGGGACGACTAATACGATGAAATTAGAAAAAAATTAAAAAACAAGATGGCCGCCGAGATATTTTACTTTTAAAATTTGAAATTTTCGGGGTGACTTTGTGGAGTCGCATCGGGGTGGTTTTTCAACTTTTTTATAATATTCTTTTTGTTTTCTTTTAAAAGTGTCCTCAATTTTGATATTTTGGGGATAATTTTTTTTTCAACAAGATGGCGGACTCCGTGGCGGCCATTTTGTAAAATGTACGAAAAATGGCATTTTTTGAAGGAAAAAATTAGTAGGTTGGCAACACTTGAGGGGGTTGCTTTGTATGGGGCAATTGTGCAACTTGACCAAAAGTGTTGCCATGTTTGGTTTTTCTTTTCTTTGTTCATACAATTTTTTGGACTTTCCATTCAAAAATATGAAAAGTAGAAGGAAAAATATTTTTGACAAAAAAATTAAACAAGGAGATTTCTTGTGGTAGTCGTAATGACATTTGACCATTTTCATCTTAATAAACTGGCAACACTGGAGTCCAGAATTTTTTTCACTTTTCGAGTAGTTGAGCCTAAACTATAGATCAGGAGTATAAGAAATGTATGGGAGATATTTCTGAATTAAATCATTCGTTTTGGGAAAACAATAAAATTTTAGTGTTGCCATACAAAAAATAATAATTTTCATACAAATTTATTTTTGGATTCAATATTTCATTACTATAATGTATACGGCATTTGTAGGTACTGATATTTTGTGAATTTTGGTGAAAAAATTTTCAGTGTTGCCATACAAAAAATAATAATTTTCATACAAATGTTTTCTTTTTTCAAATATTTGAGGCGGTTGTCTTCATTTGATGGCCTTATAATGTATCGGGCGATTGTAGGTATCAATAGTTCGTAAATGATGGTGAAAAAATATTTTAGGGTTGCCATACAAAAAATAAAAGTTTTCATACAAATGTACTTTTTTATGTAATATTTCAGGCTATTTCATCAATCTTTTGTCATTACAATATATCAGGAGGTTGTTGGTACTTATAGATCGTACACATCGGAGTAAGAATGTTGCAGTGTTGCCATTATAAAAATATTAATTTTCATACAAATATATTTTGAGTCGAATATTTCAGATTGTTTGTCCATTGAATGTCAATACAATGTATGAGGCGTTTATTAGTATTAAGGGTTACTATTAGTTATCAACTAGCTGACCCAGCAAACTTTGTACCGCCTATCAATTTCTCCTTCTGCCTCCCTCTCCCGCTCCTTCTCCCGCTACTTCTCCGTCTCCCCCCTTCCTCTCTCTCCCTCTCCATGTTCCTCCTTCTCCCTCTTTCTCTCCCTTTCCCTTTCCCTCTCCCTCTCCCTCCTTCTCCCTCTCCCGCCCACTCTCTCTACGTCTACCTCTCCCTTTCCCTTTCCCTCGCCCTCTCCCCCTCCCTCTTCCTCACCCCCTCCCTCTTCCTCTGTCCCTCCCTCTCCCTCTCCCTCTCATATTCTGTTAATCATGCCAAAAAATAGACAAACCAAAAATAGTAGTTTGAAGTCAAATATGTCGCAAACAGACCCCTGAATCGAAAAATAAATTTCCAAGACCGATGATATTATTGAAAAAAACTATTTATTTATTTTGTCTTTTGCGAAAGAGAAAGGCACGCGCGCTGCTTTAGCAGCGCGCGCCCCACGCGAAAACCTAGTTATAATATATAATCCTAGACTTACCACCTAGTGATCTATATAATTGTTCTCCCAGAAGGAGGCGAGATGGGATTTTGTTGTCTATGGCGAAAGTTTTCCATCCCCTCCCGACACCTCGGGAAAAATCTGACATTTCCCATTTTCAAGATGGCGGCTGCGCGGCGATTGTCAACTTTTTTGTTTATGGCCTTTCGCCCAATGTTTTTGGAGGTTTTCGTAAAGTTTAGGAAGGGAATTACGAAAAAATGAGAAAAAAATGAAAAAACAAGATGGCCGCCGAGTTATTTCGGTTTGAATTTTTTCCATTTTAGAGGTGACTTTGCGGGGTCGCATCGGGGTGGTTTTTCAACTTTTTGTTGATATTTTTTTTGTGTTGTCTTGAAAGTATCCTCAATTTTGATATTTTGGGGATATTGATTTTTTTTACAAGATGGCGGACGCGGTGGCGGCCATTTTGAAAAATGTACGAAAAATGACATTTTTTGGGTGCGTTTTTCTTCTGGTTGGCAACATTTGAGCGGGTTCCTTTGTTCCGGGCGGTTATGTAACTTGACCCAAAGTGTTGCCAGATTTCATTTTTTTTATCTTCGTTCATATATTTTTTTGGACTTTCTATTCAAAAACATGAAAAGTAGAAGGAGCAATATTTTTTATCAAAAAATTGCATGGGCAAACGTGTCCTGGTTGTCGTAATGACATTTGACCATTTTCGTCGATTTCACCTGGCAACACTGACTGCTGGAATTTTTTTTTCGTTTTACGAAAACCCGAATTGATCTCCCAGAAGGAGTGGTGGGGGGTGAGTACTTTGTATGGGAGAATTTTTGGTTCACCCCCGGATCTATGGGAAAAATCCGACTTTTAAAAAATCCAAGATGGCGGCCGAGGTGAAATGACCAACTTTTTTTTTTATTATGCAGCTACCCGAGATTGGTGTCGTTTTCGGCTAATGTTGGGAAAAGTGTTAAGAAAAATTTGGAAAAATTTGAAAAAACAAGATGGCCGCCGAGATATTTTGATTTAAAATTTTTCAATTTTCGAGGTAACTTTGCGGGGTCGGATTGCGTTGGGTTTTTAACTTTTTTGCAATTTTTTTTCATTGTTGCCTTGCATCTATCCTCAATTTTGACGTTTGGGGTATATTTTTTTTTTCGCCAAGATGGCGGACGCCGTGGCGGCCATATTGTAAAATGTACGAAAAATTGCATTTTTTGAAGGAAAAAATTTTTAGGTTGGCAACATTTGAGGGGGTCACTTTGTATAGGGCGGTTGTGGATCTAGGTCTGAAGTGTTGCTAGGTTACATTAATTTTTTTTTTGTTCATACATTTTTGTGAACTTTCTATTCAAAAATATAAAAAGTAGAAGGAGAAACATTTTTAAACAAAAAAATTCACCAAAAAATTTGAAGTGGTTGTCGTAATGACATTTGACCATTTTCATCTAAATTAACTGGCAACACTGGGAGCTAGAATTTTTTTTCCCGTTTTTTCACATTTCGAGTAGCCCAGCCGAAAGTATTGGTGGGGGGTTATAATGATGTATGGAAAAGTTGCTTGACTATCTATGGTTACTATGGGAAAAATCCGACCGTTCGAAAATTCAAGATGGCGGCCGCTCGGCGACTGTCAACTTTTTTATTTATTTGAGCACCTACCCAATATTGGTGTCATTTTCGAATAATTTTGGGACGACTAATACGATGAAATTAGAAAAAAAATAAAAAACAAGATGGCCGCCGAGATATGTTTCTTTAAAGTTTTGAAATTTTAGAGGTGACTTTGTGGGCTCGCATCGGGGTAGTTTTTTAACTTTTTTATAATATTATTTTTGTTTTCCCTTGAAATTGTCCTCAATTTTGATATTTTGGGGATAATTTTTTTTTCAACAAGATGGCGGACCTTATGGCGGCCATTTTGTAAAATATACAAAAAATTGCATTTTTTGAACGAAAAAATTTGTAGGTTGGTAACATTTGAGGGGGTCACTTTGTATGGGGCCGTTGTGTAAATTGACCTAAAGTGTTGCCATGTTTGGTTTTTTTTTTCTTCGTTCATACAATTTTTTGGACTTTCCATTCAAAAATATGAAAAGTAGAAGGAAAAATATTTTCAATCAAAATATTTTTCCAAAACATTTCAAGTGGTCGTCGTAATGACATTTGACCATTTTCATCTGAATTAACTGGCAACACTGGAGTCCAGATTTTTTTTCACTTTTCGAGTAATTGAGCCTAAACTATAGATCAAGAGTATAAGAAATGTATGGGAGATATTTCTTAATTAAATCATTCGTTTTGGGAAAACTATAAAATTTCAGTGTTGCCATACAAAAAATAATAATTTTCATACAAATTTATTTTTGGATTGAATATTTCGCTACTATAATGTATGAGGCATTTGTAGGTACTGATATTTTGTGAATTTTGGTGAAAAAAAATTCAGTGTTGCCATACAAAAAATAATAATTTTCATACAAATGTTTTCTTTATTCAAATATTTGAGGTGGTTGTCTTCATTTGATGGCGTTATAATGTATGGAGCGATTGTAGGTTCCAATAGTTTGTAAATGATGGTGAAAAAATATTTTAGGGTTGCCATACAAAAAATAAAAGTTTTCATACAAATATACTTTTTTATGTAATATTTCAGGCTATTTCATCAATCTTATGTCATTACAATATATCAGGAGGTTGTTGGTACTTATAGATCGTACACGTTGGAGGAAAAATATTGCAGTGTTGTCATATAAAAATATTAATTTTCATACAAATATATTTTGAGTCGAATACTTCAGATTGTTTGTTCATTGAATGTCAATACGATGTATGAGGCGTTTATTAGCATTAAGGGTTATTATTAGTTATCAACTAGCTGACCCGGCAAACTTTGCAAATTGATAGGCTATTAATTTCTCCTTCTCCCTCTCCATCGCTTTCCTTCCCCTCTACCTCCCCCTTGCCCTCCCTCTCCTCCTCCCTTTCCCTTACCTCTCCCTACCTCTCTCCCTCTTACCCTTTTCCTCGCCCTTTCCGCCCCCTCCCTCTCCACATCCCTCTTCCTCCCTCTCCTTCACCCCCTCCCTCTCCCACTCCCTCTGCCTCACCCCCTCCCTCTCATATTCTGTTAATCATGCCAAAAAAATAGACAAACCAAAAGTAGTAGTTTGAAGTAAAATATGTCGCAAACAGACCCCTGAATCGAAAAATAAATTTCCAAGACCGATGACATTTTTGAAAAAAACTATTTATTTATTTTGTCTTTTGCGGAAGAGAAAGGCACGCGCGCTGCCTTAGCAGCGCGCGCCCCACGCGAAAACCTAGTTATATTATATAATCCTAGACTTACCACCTAGTGATCTATATAATTGATCTCCCAGAAGGAGGCGAGATGGGATTCTGTTGTCTATGGCGAAAGTTCTCCATCTCCTCCCGACACCTCGGGAAAAATCTGACATTTCCCATTTTCAAGATGGCGGCTGCGCGGCGATTGTCAACTTTTTTGTTTATGGCCTTTTGCAAAATATTTTTGAGGGTATTCGTAAAGTTTAAGAAGGGAATTATGAAAAAATGAGAAAAATTTTAAAAAACAAGATGGCCGCCGAGTTATTTTGGTTTGAATTTTTCCCATTTTAGAGGTGATTTTGCGGGGTCGCATCGGGGTGGTTTTTCCACCTTTTTTTTAATATTTTTTTTGCATTCACTCTATGGTATCCTTGATTTTGATATTTTGGGACTATTAATTTTTTCGACAAGATGGCGGACGCGGTGGCGGCCATTTTGAAAAATGTACGAAAAACTACATTTTTTGGGTGCATTTTTCGTCTGGTTGGCAACATTTGAGCGGGTCCCTTTGTTCCGGGCGGTTGTGTAACTTGACCCAAAGTGTTGCCAGGTTTCATTTTTTTTATCTTCGTCCATATATTTTTTTGGACTTTCTATTCAAAAACATGAAAAGTAGAAGGAGCAATATTTTTGATAACAGTGTAACACTGGCAACCGTGTCGTGGTTGTCATAATGACATTTGACCATTTTTGTCGATGTCGACTGGCAACACTGGTTGCTGGAATTTTTTTTTCGTTTTACGGAAACCCGAATTGATCTCCCAGAAGGAGTGGTGGGGGGTGAATACTATGTATGCAAGAATTTTTGATTAACCCCCTTGTCTATGGGAAAAATCCGACTTTTCAAAAATCCAAGATGGCGGCCGAGGTGAAATTACCAACTTTTTTTTTATTATGTAGCTACCCGAGATTGGTGTCGTTTTCAACTAATGTTGGGAAAACTGTTACGATGAATTTGGAAAAATTTGAAAAAACAAGATGGCCGCCGAGATATTTAAGTTTAAAATTTTTCAATTTTCGATGCTACTTTGCGGGGTCGGATTGCGTTGGGTTTTTAATTTTTTTGCGATTTTTTTTCTTTGTTGCCTTGGATCTATCCCCAATTTTTACGTTTGGGGTATATTTTTATTTTCGCCAAGATGGCGGACCCCGTGTTGGCCATTTTATAAAATGTACGAAAAATTGCATTTTTTGAAGGAAAAATTCTTTAGGTTGGCAACATTTGAGGCGGTCACTTTGTATGGGGCGGTTGTGGGACTTGGTCTGAAGTGTTGCCAGGGTATGTTGATTTTTTTTTCGTTCATACATTTTTGTGAACTTTCTATTCAAAAATATGAAAAGTAGAAGGAGAAACATTTTTAATCAAAAAATTTCACCAAAAAATTTTTAGTGGTGGTCGTAATGACATTTGACCATTTTCATCTAAATTAACTGGCAACACTGGGAGCTAGATTTTTTTTTCCCCTTTTTTCACATTTCGAGTAGCCCAGCCGAAAGTATTGGTGGGGGGTTATAATGATGTATGGGAAAGTTGGTTGACTACTTATGGTCACTATGGGAAAAATCCGACTGTACGAAAAGTCAAGATGGCGGCCGCTCGGCGATTGTCAACTTTTTTATTTATGGGTGCACCTACCCAATATTGGTGTCATTTTCGAATAATTTTGGGACGACTAATACGATGAAATTAGAAAAAATTTCAAAAACAAGATGGCCGCCGAGATATTTTTCTTTAAAGTTTTGAAATTTTAGAGGTGACTTTGTGGGGTCGCATCGGGGTAGTTTTTCAACTTTTTTGTAATATTATTTTTGTTTTCCCTTGAAAATGTCCTTAATTTTGATATTTTGGGGATAATTTTTTTTTCAACAAGATGGCGGACCCCGTGGCGGCCATTTAGTAAAATGTACGAAAAATGGCATTTTTTGAGGGAAAAAATTAGTAGGTTGGCAACACTTGAGAGGGTTACTTTGTATGAGGCGGTTGTGTAACTTGACCGAAAGTGTTGCCATGTTTTGTTTTTCTTTTCTTGGTTCATACAATTTTTTGGACTTTCCATTCAAAAATATGAAAAGTAGAAGAAAAAATATTTTTAATCAAAATATTTTACCAAAACATTTCAAGTGGTCGTCGTAATGACATTTGACCATTTTCATCTTAATAAACTGGCAACACTGGAGTCCAGAATTTTTTTCACTTTTCGAGTAATTGAGCCTAAACTGTAGATCAGGAGTATAAGAAATGTATGGGAGATATTTATTAATTAAATCATTCATTTTGTTAGATTTATAAAATTTCAGTGTTGCCATACAAAAAATAATAATTTTCATACAAATTTATTTTTGGATTGAATATTTCGCTAATATAATGTATGGGGCATTTGTAGGTACTGACATTTTGTGAATTTTGGTGAAAAAATTTTCAGTGTTGCCATACAAAAAATAATAATTTTCATACAAATGTTTTCTTTTTTCAAATATTTGAGGCGGTTGTCTTCATTTGATGGCCTTATAATGTATAGGGCGATTGTAGGTTCTAATAGTCCGTAAATGATGGTGAAAAAATATTTTAGGGTTGCCATACAAAAAATAAAAGTTTTCATACAAATGTACTTTTTTATGTAATATTTCAGGTTATTTCATCAATCTTATGTCATTACAATAATATATCCGGAGGCTGTTGGTACTTATAGATCGTACACATCGAAGGGAAATTGTTGCAGTGTTGCCATATAAAAATATTAATTTTCATACAAATTTATTTTGTGTCGAATATTTCAGATTGTTTGTCCATTGAATGTCAATACAATGTATGAGGCGTTTATTAGTATTAAGGGTTATTATTAGTTATCAACTAGCTGACCCGGCAAACTTTGCAAATTGATAGGCTATCAATTTCTCCTTCTCCCTCTCCATCGCTTTCCTTCCCCTCTACCCCCCCTTGCCCCCCTCTCCTCCTCCCTTTCCCTCCCCTCTTACTCTTTCCCTTTCCCTCCTACTCCCGCTACCTCTCCGTCTCCCCCTCCCTCTTCCTCTCTCTCCCTCTCCTTCTTCCTCTTCCTCCCCCTCTACCTCCCTCTCCATCTTCCTCCCTCTCACTCTCCCTCCTTCTCCCTCTCCCGCCCACTCTCTCTACGTCTACTTCTCCCTTTCCATTTCCCTCTCCCTCACCCCCTCCCCCACCCCCTCCCTCACCCTCTCCCTCTCGTATTCTGTTAATCATGTCAAAAAAATAGACAAACCAAAAGTAGTAGTTTGAAGCCAAACATTTCGCAAACATACCTCTGAATCGAAAAATAAATTTCAAAGACAAATTATATTTTTGAAAAAAAAACTATTTATTTATTTTGTCTTGTGCGAAAGAGAAAGGCACGCGCGCTGCTTTAGCAGCGCGCGCCCCACGCGAAAACCTAGTTATTATAATATATAATCCTAGACTTACCACCTAGTGATCTATATAATTGATCTCCCAGAAGGAGGCGAGATGGGATTTTGTTGTCTATGGCGAAAGTTCTCCATCTCCTCCCGACACCTCGGGAAAAATCTGACATTTCCCATTTTCAAGATGGCGGCTGCGCGGCGATTGTCAACTTTTTTGTTTATGGCCTTTTGCAAAACGTTTTTGAGGGTTTTCGTAAAGTTTAGGGAGGGAGTTACGAAAAAATGAGAAAAAATTGAAAAAACAAGATGGCCGCCAAGTTATTTTGGTTTGAATTTTTTTGATTTTAGAGGTGACTTTGAGGGGTCGCATCGGGGAGGTTTTTCAACTTTTTTGCAATATTTTTTTTGCATTCGCTTGGAAGTATCCTTAATTTTAATATTTTGGGGATATTTATTTTTTCGACAAGATGGCGGACGCAGTGGCGGCCATTTTGAAAAATGTACGAAAAATGGCATTTTTTGGGTGCATTTTTCTTCTGGTTGGCAACATTTGAGCGGGTCCCTTTGTTCCGGGCGGTTGTGTAACTTGACCCAAAGTGTTGCCAGTTTTCATTTTTTTTATCTTCGTTCATATATTTTTTTGGACTTTCTATTCAAAAACATGAAAAGTAGAAGGAGCAATATTTTTTATCAAAAAATTGCATTGGCAACCGTGTCGTGGTTGTCATAATGACATTTGACCATTTTTGTCGATGTCGACTGGCAACACTGGTTGCTGGAATTTTTTTTTCGTTTTACGAAAACCCGAATTGATCTCCCAGAAGGAGTGGTGGGGGGTAGATACTATGTATGGGGGAATTTTTGGTTTATCCCCGGATCTATGGGAAAAATCCGACTTTTAAAAAATCCAAGATGGCGGCCGAGGTGAAATGATGAACTTTTTTTTTTATTATGCAGCTACCCGAGATTGGTGTCGTTTTCGGCTAATGTTGGGAAAAGTGTTACGAAAAATTTGGAAAATTTTGAAAAAACAAGATGGCCGCCGAGATATTTAAGTTTAAAATTTTTCAATTTTCGAGGTGACTTTGCGGGGTCGGATTGCGTTGGGTTTTAAACTTTTTTGCGATTTTTTTTCTTTGTTGCCTTGCGTCTATCCCCAATTTCGACGTTTGGGGTATATTTTTTTTTTCGCCAAGATGGCGGACTCCGTGGCGGCCATTTTATAAAATGTACGAAAAATTGCATTTTTTGAAGGAAAAAATTTGTATGTTGGCAACATTTGAGGGGGTCACTTTGTATCGGGCGGTTGTGGGTTTTAGTCTGAAGTATTGCCAGGTTACGTTGATTTTTTTTTCTTTCATACATTTTTGTGAACTTTCTATTCAAAAATATAAAAAGTAGAAGGAGAAACATTTTTAATCAAAAAAATTAACCAAAAAATTTTTAGTAGCCGTCGTAATGACATTTGACCATTTTCATCTAAATTTACTGGCAACACTGGGAGCTAGAATTTTTTTTCCCGTTTTTTCACATTTCGAGTAGCCCAGCCGAAAGTATTGGTGGGGGGTTATAATGATGTATGGAAAAGTTGCTTGACTACTTATGGTCACTATGGGAAAAATCCGACCGTTCGAAAATTCAAGATGGCGGCCGCTCGGCGATTATCAACTTTTTTATTTATATGAGCACCTACCAAATATTGGTGTCATTTTCGAATAATTTTGGGACGACTAATACGATGAAATTAGAAAAAAAATAAAAAACAAGATGGCCGCCGAGATATTTTACTTTAAAGTTTTCAAATTTTAGAGGTGACTTTGTGGGGTCGCATCGGGTTGTTTTTACAACTTTTTTCTAATATTCTTTTTGTTTTCCCTTTGAAGTGCCCTCAATTTTGATATTTTGGGGATATTATTTTTTTCGACAAGATGGCGGACCCCGTGGCGGCCATTTTGTAAAATGTACGAAAAATTGCATTTTTTGAAGGAAAAATTTTGTAGGTTGGCAACACTTGAGGGGGTAACTTTGTATGGGGCGATTGTGTAACTTGACCGAAAATGTTGCCATGTTTGGTTTTTCTTTTCTTCGTTCATACAATTTTTTGGACTTTCTATTCAAAAACATGAAAAGTAAAAGGAAAAATATTTTTGATCAAAATATTTTACCAAAACATTTAAAGTGGTCGTCGTAATGACATTTGACCATTTTCATCTTAATAAACTGGCAACACTGGAGTCCAGAATTTTTTTCACTTTTCGAGTAATTGAGCCTAAACTGTAGATCAGGAGTATAAGAAATGTATGGGAGATATTTCTTAATTAAATCATTCGTTTTGGGAAAACTATAAAATTTCAGTGTTGCCATACAAAAAATAATAATTTTCATACAAATTTCTTTTTGGATTGAATATTTCGCTACTATAATGTATGGGGCATTTGTAGGTACTAATATTTTGTGAATTTTGGTGAAAAAAAATTCAGTGTTGCCATACAAAAAATAATAATTTTCATACAAATGTTTTCTTTTTTGAAATATTTGAGGCGGTTGCCTTCATTTGATGGCCTTATAGTGTATAGGGCGATTGTAGGTTCTAATGATTTGTAAATGATGGTGAAAAAATATTTTAGGGTTGCCATACAAAAAATAAAAGTTTTCATACAAATGAACTTTTTATGTACGGTGTCGACGGCAACAGTTAATCTATTAGGCTCCTGTATTTTTCTTTCATAAAGTTTATAAACGAAGACTTTATTTTTAGTTTACATAGGAACTAATTACAATATTATTTTTTGTGTAAACAAAGTGAAAAACCCTTATTTAATCAGTTTAAATTAAACTTAAAAATGAGTTTGTTAAAGCGATCTTCAGTGTCGATGCAAGTTGTTGTAGCGAACGCCTAAGTGACGCGATCTACACGGCGCTTAAGCCCTTGTTCCCGTGAAGAAACCAAGCGACGTTCTACGGGCTACAAAAATCTTCACTGTTCCCGTTCACTCCCCAAAGAATATACATGCCTTCAGCTTCTTGCGTCCAGTAGCATCGGCTGTGCGTTGGCTGTCAGGTAGTCACTAAGTAACGGAAGTTTTATATTGATTGTAAAATTGTAATATAATGTTACTACAAAACAGTCTTCAAATTATTCTCTTTACTTGTGTGTCTTTTAAAATTGCATTTTTCTTAATCAACGTGAACCTAAACTTAAGTCCTTAGGGGACAGGTTTTGATTACATTGCGTGAGTCGAAATAACTAAAAAAATAATGTACGGCATTGTGTTTTATGATTGTATTGACTTTTAAAAGCTTGATTTTTTCACAACTCTAAGGGATTGCACAGACCTCACATTGTCGTAGTAACATTTGACCATTTCCATCTCAATTAATTGGCAACACTGGAGTCCAGATATTTTTTTACTTTTCGAGTACTTGAGTCGAAACTATAGATCAGGGGTATGATAACTGTATGGGAGACATTTCTGGATTAGAATATTCGTTTTGGAAAAACTATAAAATTTCAGTATTGCCGTACAAAAAATAATAATTTTCATGCAAATTTATTTTTAAATCGAATATTTCCTCATCGCCATGTATGGAGCGTTAAAAGTTCCGACAATTTGTAAATTTTGGTGAAAAAATATTTCTGTGCTGCCATACAAAAAAAAACCAAAGTGCTTTGAAGCCAAATATGTCGCAAACAGACCCCTGAATCGAAAAATAAATTTCAAAGACCAATATTTTTGAAAAAAAAAACTATCTATTTATTTTGTCTTTTACGAAAGAGAAAGGCACGCGCGCTGCTTTAGCAGCGCGCGCCCCACGCGAAAACCTAGTTATTATATTATATAATCCTAGACTTACGGGGAGTGAACTATATAATTGTTCTCCCAGAAGGAGTCGAGATACGATAATGTTGTCAATGGCAAAAGTTCTCCATCTCCTCCCGACACCTCGGGAAAAATCTGACATTTCCCATTTTCAAGATGGCGGCTGCGCGGCGATTGTCAACTTTTTTGTTTATGGCCTTTTGCAAAATGTTTTTGGGGGTATTCGTAAAGTTTAGGGTGGGAGTTACTAAAAAATGAGAAAAAATTGAAAAAACAAGATGGCCGCCGAGTTATTTTGGTTTGAATTTTTTCGATTTTAGAGGTGACTTTGAGGGGTCGCATCGGGGAGGTTTTTCAACTTTTTTGCAATATTTTTTTTGCATTCGCTTGAAGGTGTCCTTAATTTTGATATTTTGGGGATATTTATTTTTTCGACAAGATGGCGGACGCGGTAGCGGCCATTTTGAAAAATGTACGAAAAATGACATTTTTTGGGTGCATTTTTCTTCTGGTTGGCAACATTTGAGCGGGTCCCTTTGTTCCGGGCGGTAGTGTAACTTGACCCAAAGTGTTGCCAGGTTTTATTTTTTTTATCTTCGTTCACACATTTTTTTGGACTTTCTATTCAAAAACATGAAAAGTAGAAGGAGCAATATTTTTGATACAAATGTCACACAGGAAACCGTGTCGCGGTCGTCGCTATGACATTTGACCATTTTCGTCGATGTCGACTGGCAACACTGACTGCTGGAATTTTTTTTTCGTTTTACGAAAACCCGAATTGATCTCCCAGAAGGAGTGGTGGGGGGTAGATACTATGTATGGGAGAATTTTTGGTTCACCCCCGGATCTATGGGAAAAATCCGACTTTTCGAAAATCCAAGATGGCGGCCGAGGTGAAATGATCAACTTTTTTTTTTATTATGCAGCTTCCCGAGATTGGTGTCGTTTTCGGCTAATGTTGGGAAAAGTGTTACGAAAAATTTGGAAAAATTTGAAAAAACAAGATGGCCGCCGAGATATTTTGATTTAAAATTTTTCAATTTTCGAGGTGACTTTGCGGGGTCGGATTGCGTTGGGTTTTAAACTTTTTTGCGATTTTTTTTCATTGTTGCCTTGCATCTATCCCCAATTTTGACGTTTGGTGTATATTTTTTTTTTCGCCAAGATGGCGGACCCCGTGGCGGCCATTTTATAAAATGTACGAAAAATTGCATTTTTTGAAGGAAAAAATTTTTAGGTTGGCAACATTTGAGGGAGTCACTTTGTATTGGACGGTTATGGGTCTTAGTCTGAAGTGTTGCCAGGTTACGTTGATTTTTTTTTCTTTCATACATTTTTGTGAACTTTCTATTCAAAAATATGAAAAGTAGAAGGAGAAACATTTTTAATCAAAAAATTTCACCAAAAAATTTTTAGTGGTTGTCGTAATGACATTTGACCATTTTCATCTAATTTAACTGGCAACACTGGGAGCTAGATTTTTTTTTCCCGTTTTTTCACATTTCGAGTAGCCCAGCCGTAAGTATTGGTGGGGGGTTATAATGATGTATGGAAAAGTTGCTTGAATATTTATGGTTACTATGGAAAAAATCCGACCGTTCGAAAATTCAAGATGGCGGCCGCTCGGCGATTGTCAACTTTTTTATTTATGTGAGCACTTACCCAATATTGGTGTCATTTTCGAATAATTTTGGGACGACTAATACGATGAAATAAGAAAAAATTGAAAAAACAAGATGGCCGCCGAGATATTTTTCTTTAAAATTTACAAATTTTAGAGGTGACTTTGTGGGATCGCATCGGGGTGGTTTTTCAACTTTTTTATAATATTCTTTTTGTTTTCCCTTTATAGTGTCCTCAATTTTGATATTTTGGGGATAATTTTTTTTTCAACAAGATGGCGGATTCCGTAGCGGCCATTTTGTAAAATGTACGAAAAATGGCATTTTTTGAAGGAAAAAATTAGTAGGTTGGCAACACTTGAGGGGGTTACTTTGTATGGGGCGGTTGTGTAACTTGACCGAAAGTGTTGCCATGTTTGGTTTTTCTTTTCTTCGTTCATACAATTTTTTGGACTTTCTATTCAAAAATATGAAAAGTAGAAGGAAAAATATTTTTGATAAAAAAATCAAACAAAGAGATTTCTTGTAATAGTCGTAATGACATTTGACCATTTTCATCTTAATAAACTGGCAACACTGGAGTCCAGAATTTTTTTCACTTTTCGAGTAATTGAACCTAAACTATAGATCAGGAGTATAAGAAATGTATGGGAGATATTTCTTAATTAAATCATTCGTTTCGGATAAACAATAAAATTTTAGTGTTGCCATACAAAAAATAATAATTTTCATACAAATTTATTTTTGGATTGAATATTTCGCTACTGTAATGTATGGGGCATTTGTAGGTACTGATATTTTGTAAATTTTGGTGAAAAATATTTCAGTGTTGCCATACAAAAAATAATAATTTTCATACAAATGTTTTCTTTTTTCAAATATTTGAGGCGGTTGTCTTCATTTGATGGCCTTATAATGTATGGGGCGATTGTAGGTATCAATAGTTTGTAAATGATGGTGAAAAAATATTTTAGGGTTGCCATACAAAAAATTAAAGTTTTCATACAAATGTACTTTTTTATGTAATAGTTCAGGCTATTTCATCAATCTTATGTCATTACAATATATCAGGGGGGTTGTTGGTACTTATAGATCGTACACATCGGAGGAAAAATGTTGCAGTGTTGCCACATAAAAATATTAATTTTCATACAAATGTATTTTGTGTCGAATATTTCAGATTGTCCATTGAATGTCAATACAATGAGGCGTTTATTAGTATTAAAGGTTACTATTAGTTATCAACTAGCTGACCCAGCAAACTTTGTACCGCCTATCAATTTCTCCTTCTCCCCCTTGCCCTCCTTCTCCCGCTACCTCTCCTCCTCCCTTTCCCTCCCCTCTCCCTACCTCTCCCCCTCTTACCCTTTCCCCCTCCTTCTCTCTCCCGCTACCTCTCCGTCTCCCCTCCCTCTTTCTCTCTCTCCCTCTCCTTCTCCCTGTTCCTCCCCCTTCTCCTCCCTCTCCCTCTCCATCTTCCTCCCTCTCACTCTCCCTCCCTCTCCCTCTCCCGCCCACTGTCTCTACGTCTACCTTTCCCTCTCCCTCTCCCTCACCCCCTCCCTCTCTCTCACCGCCTCCCTCTCATATTCTGTTAATCATGCCAAAAAAATAGACAAACCAAAAGTAGTAGTTTGAAGCCAAACATTTCGCAAACATACCCCTGAATCGAAAAATAAATTTCAAAGACCAATATTTTTGAAAAAAAAACTATTTATTTATTTTGTCTTTTGCGAAAGAGAAAGGCACGCGCGCTGCTTTAGCAGCGCGCGCCCCACGCGAAAACCTAGTTATATTATATAATCCTAGACTTACGGGGAGTGAACTATATAATTGTTCTCCCAGAAGGAGTCGAGATACGATAATGTTGTCAATGGCAAAAGTTCTCCATCTCCTCCCGACACCTCGGGAAAAATCTGACATTTCCCATTTTCAAGATGGCGGCTGCGCGGCGATTGTCAACTTTTTTGTTTATGGCCTTTTGCAAAATGTTTTTGGGGGTATTCGTAAAGTTTAGGGTGGGAGTTACTAAAAAATGAGAAAAAATTGAAAAAACAAGATGGCCGCCGAGTTATTTTGGTTTGAATTTTTTCGATTTTAGAGGTGACTTTGAGGGGTCGCATCGGGGAGGTTTTTCAACTTTTTTGCAATATTTTTTTTGCATTCGCTTGAAGGTGTCCTTAATTTTGATATTTTGGGGATATTTATTTTTTCGACAAGATGGCGGACGCGGTAGCGGCCATTTTGAAAAATGTACGAAAAATGACATTTTTTGGGTGCATTTTTCTTCTGGTTGGCAACATTTGAGCGGGTCCCTTTGTTCCGGGCGGTAGTGTAACTTGACCCAAAGTGTTGCCAGGTTTTATTTTTTTTATCTTCGTTCACACATTTTTTTGGACTTTCTATTCAAAAACATGAAAAGTAGAAGGAGCAATATTTTTGATACAAATGTCACACAGGAAACCGTGTCGCGGTCGTCGCTATGACATTTGACCATTTTCGTCGATGTCGACTGGCAACACTGACTGCTGGAATTTTTTTTTCGTTTTACGAAAACCCGAATTGATCTCCCAGAAGGAGTGGTGGGGGGTAGATACTATGTATGGGAGAATTTTTGGTTCACCCCCGGATCTATGGGAAAAATCCGACTTTTCGAAAATCCAAGATGGCGGCCGAGGTGAAATGATCAACTTTTTTTTTTATTATGCAGCTTCCCGAGATTGGTGTCGTTTTCGGCTAATGTTGGGAAAAGTGTTACGAAAAATTTGGAAAAATTTGAAAAAACAAGATGGCCGCCGAGATATTTTGATTTAAAATTTTTCAATTTTCGAGGTGACTTTGCGGGGTCGGATTGCGTTGGGTTTTAAACTTTTTTGCGATTTTTTTTCATTGTTGCCTTGCATCTATCCCAATTTTGACGTTTGGTGTATATTTTTTTTTTCGCCAAGATGGCGGACCCCGTGGCGGCCATTTTATAAAATGTACGAAAAATTGCATTTTTTGAAGGAAAAAATTTTTAGGTTGGCAACATTTGAGGGAGTCACTTTGTATTGGACGGTTATGGGTCTTAGTCTGAAGTGTTGCCAGGTTACGTTGATTTTTTTTTCTTTCATACATTTTTGTGAACTTTCTATTCAAAAATATGAAAAGTAGAAGGAGAAACATTTTTAATCAAAAAATTTCACCAAAAAATTTTTAGTGGTTGTCGTAATGACATTTGACCATTTTCATCTAATTTAACTGGCAACACTGGGAGCTAGATTTTTTTTTCCCGTTTTTTCACATTTCGAGTAGCCCAGCCGTAAGTATTGGTGGGGGGTTATAATGATGTATGGAAAAGTTGCTTGAATATTTATGGTTACTATGGAAAAAATCCGACCGTTCGAAAATTCAAGATGGCGGCCGCTCGGCGATTGTCAACTTTTTTATTTATGTGAGCACTTACCCAATATTGGTGTCATTTTCGAATAATTTTGGGACGACTAATACGATGAAATAAGAAAAAATTGAAAAAACAAGATGGCCGCCGAGATATTTTTCTTTAAAATTTACAAATTTTAGAGGTGACTTTGTGGGATCGCATCGGGGTGGTTTTTCAACTTTTTTATAATATTCTTTTTGTTTTCCCTTTATAGTGTCCTCAATTTTGATATTTTGGGGATAATTTTTTTTTCAACAAGATGGCGGATTCCGTAGCGGCCATTTTGTAAAATGTACGAAAAATGGCATTTTTTGAAGGAAAAAATTAGTAGGTTGGCAACACTTGAGGGGGTTACTTTGTATGGGGCGGTTGTGTAACTTGACCGAAAGTGTTGCCATGTTTGGTTTTTCTTTTCTTCGTTCATACAATTTTTTGGACTTTCTATTCAAAAATATGAAAAGTAGAAGGAAAAATATTTTTGATAAAAAAATCAAACAAAGAGATTTCTTGTAATAGTCGTAATGACATTTGACCATTTTCATCTTAATAAACTGGCAACACTGGAGTCCAGAATTTTTTTCACTTTTCGAGTAATTGAACCTAAACTATAGATCAGGAGTATAAGAAATGTATGGGAGATATTTCTTAATTAAATCATTCGTTTCGGATAAACAATAAAATTTTAGTGTTGCCATACAAAAAATAATAATTTTCATACAAATTTATTTTTGGATTGAATATTTCGCTACTGTAATGTATGGGGCATTTGTAGGTACTGATATTTTGTAAATTTTGGTGAAAAATATTTCAGTGTTGCCATACAAAAAATAATAATTTTCATACAAATGTTTTCTTTTTTCAAATATTTGAGGCGGTTGTCTTCATTTGATGGCCTTATAATGTATGGGGCGATTGTAGGTATCAATAGTTTGTAAATGATGGTGAAAAAATATTTTAGGGTTGCCATACAAAAAATTAAAGTTTTCATACAAATGTACTTTTTTATGTAATAGTTCAGGCTATTTCATCAATCTTATGTCATTACAATATATCAGGGGGGTTGTTGGTACTTATAGATCGTACACATCGGAGGAAAAATGTTGCAGTGTTGCCACATAAAAATATTAATTTTCATACAAATGTATTTTGTGTCGAATATTTCAGATTGTCCATTGAATGTCAATACAATGAGGCGTTTATTAGTATTAAAGGTTACTATTAGTTATCAACTAGCTGACCCAGCAAACTTTGTACCGCCTATCAATTTCTCCTTCTCCCCCTTGCCCTCCTTCTCCCGCTACCTCTCCTCCTCCCTTTCCCTCCCCTCTCCCTACCTCTCCCCCTCTTACCCTTTCCCCCTCCTTCTCTCTCCCGCTACCTCTCCGTCTCCCCTCCCTCTTTCTCTCTCTCCCTCTCCTTCTCCCTGTTCCTCCCCCTTCTCCTCCCTCTCCCTCTCCATCTTCCTCCCTCTCACTCTCCCTCCCTCTCCCTCTCCCGCCCACTGTCTCTACGTCTACCTTTCCCTCTCCCTCTCCCTCACCCCCTCCCTCTCTCTCACCGCCTCCCTCTCATATTCTGTTAATCATGCCAAAAAAATAGACAAACCAAAAGTAGTAGTTTGAAGCCAAACATTTCGCAAACATACCCCTGAATCGAAAAATAAATTTCAAAGACCAATATTTTTGAAAAAAAAACTATTTATTTATTTTGTCTTTTGCGAAAGAGAAAGGCACGCGCGCTGCTTTAGCAGCGCGCGCCCCACGCGAAAACCTAGTTATTATATATAATCCTAGACTTACCACCTAGTGATCTATATAATTGTTCTCCCAGAAGGAGGCGAGATGGGATTTTGTTGTCTATGGCGAAAGTTCTCCAACTCCTCCCGACACCTCGGGAAAAATCTGACATTTCCCATTTTCAAGATGGCGGCTGCGCGGCGATTGTCAACTTTTTTGTTTATGGCCTTTTGCCCAATGTTTTTCGAGGTGATCGTAAAGTTTAGGAAGAAAATTATGAAAAAATGAGAAAAAAATGAAAAAACAAGATGGCCGCCGAGTTATTTTGGTTTGAATTTTTTCCATTTTAGAGGTGACTTTGAGGGGTCGCATCGGGGAGGTTTTTCAACTTTTTGTTGATATTTTTTTTGTGTTGTCTTGAAAGTATCCTCAGTTTTGATATTTTGGGGATATTTATTTTTTCAACAAGATGGCGGACGCGGTGGCGGCCATTTTGAAAAATGTACGAAAAATGACATTTTTTGGGTGCATTTTTCTTCTGGTTGGCAACATTTGAGCGGGTCCCTTTGTTCCGGGCGGTTTTGTAACTTGACCCAAAGTGTTGCCAGGTTTTATTTTTTTTATCTTCGTTCCCACATTTTTTTGGACTTTCTATTCAAAAACATGAAAAGTAGAAGGAGCAATATTTTTAATCAAAAATTCACACATGCAATCGTGTCGTGGTTGTCATAATGACATTTGACTATTTTCGTCAATGTCGACTGGCAACACTGACTGCTGGAATTTTTTTTTCGTTTTACGAAAACCCGAATTGATCTCCCAGAAGGAGTGGTGGGGGGTGAGTACTATGTATGGGAGAATTTTTGGTTCACCCCCGGATCTATGGGAAAAATCCGACTTTTCGGAAATCCAAGATGGCGGCCGAGGTGAAATGACCAACTTTTTTTTTTATTATGCAGCTACCCGAGATTGGTGTCGTTTTCGGCTAATGTTGGGAAAAGTGTTACGAATAATTTGGAAAAATTTGAAAAAACAAGATGGCCGCCGAGATATTTTGATTTAAAATTTTTCAATTTTCGAGGTGACTTTGCGTGGTCGGATTGCGTTGGGTTTTAAACTTTTTTGCGATTTTTTTGCTTTGTTGCCTTGCATCTATCCCCAATTTTGACGTTTGGGTTATATTTTTTTTTTCGCCAAGATGGCGGACCCCGTGGCGGCCATGTTGCAAAATGATCGAAAAACTTAATTTTTTGAAGGAAAAAATTTTTTGGTTGGCAACATTTGAGGGGGTCACTTTGTATGGGGCGGTTGTGGGTCTTGGTCTGAAGTGTTGCCAGAGTATGTTGATTTTTTTTTCGTTCATACTTTTTTGTGAACTTTCTATTCAAAAATATGAAAAGTAGAAGGAGAAACATTTTTAATCAAAAAATTTCATCAAAAAATTTTTAGTGGTCGTCGTAATGACATTTGACTATTTTCATCTAAATTAACTGGCAACACTGGGAGCTAGATTTTTTTTTCCCGTTTTTTCACATTTCGAGTAGCCCAGCCGAAAGTATTGGTGGGGGGTTATAATGATGTATGGGAAAGTTGCTTGACTATCTATGGTTACTATGGGAAAAATCCGACCGTTCGAAAATTCAAGATGGCGGCCGCTCGGCGATTGTCAACTTTTTTATTTATGTGAGCACCTACCCAATATTGGTGTCATTTTCGAATAACTTTGGGACGACTAATACGATGAAATTACAAAAAAAATAAAAAACAAGATGGCCGCCGAGATATTTTTCTTTAAAGTTTTGAAATTTTAGAGGTGACATTGTGGGCTCGCATCGGGGTGGTTTTTCAACTTTTTTATAATATTCTTGTTGTTTTCCCTTGAAAGTGTCCTCAATTTTGATATTTTGGGGATAATTTTTTTTTCAACAAGATGGCGGACTCTGTGGGGGCCATTTTGTAAAATGTACGAAAAATGACATTTTTTGAAGGAAAAAATTAGTAGGTTGGCAACACTTGAGGGGGTTGCTTTGTATGGGGCGGTTGTGTAACTTGACCAATAGTGTTGCCATGTTTGGTTTTTCTTTTCCTTGTTCATACAATTTTTTGGACTTTCCATTCAAAAATATGAAAAGTAGAAGGAAATATATTTTTGATAAAAAAACCAAACAAGGAGATTTCTTGTGGTAGTCGTAATGACATTTGACCATTTTCAGCTTAATTAACTGGCAACACTGGAGTCCAGAATTTTTTTCACTTTTCGAGTAGTTGAGCCTAAACTATAGATCAGGAGTATAAAAAAAGTTGAGCCTAAACTATAGATCAGGAGTATAAAAAATGTATGGGAAATATTTTTTAATTAAATCATTCGTTTTGAGAAAACAATAAAATTTCAGTGTTACCATACAAAAAATAATAATTTTCATACAAATTTGTTTTCGGTTTGAATATTTCGCTACTATAATGTATGGGGCATTTGTAGGTACTGGTATTTTGTAAATTTTGGTGAAAAAAAATTCAGTGTCGCCATACAAAAAATAATAATTTTCATACAAACGTATTCTTTTTTCATATGTTTGAGGCTGTTCTCTTCATTTGATGTCCTTATAATGTATGAGGCGGTTGTAGGTTTCAATAGTTTGTAAATGATTGTGAAAAAATATTTTAGTGTTGCTATACAAAAAATAAAAGTTTTCATACAAAATGTACTTTTTTATGTAATATTTCAGGCTATTTCATCAATCTTATGTCATTACAATATATCAGGAGGTTGTTGGTACTTACAGATCGTACACATCGGAGTAAGAATGTTGCAGTGTTGCCATATAAAAATATTAATTTTCATACAAATATATTTTGAGTCGAATATTTCAGATTGTTTGTCCATTGAATGTCAATACAATGTATGAGGCGTTTTTTAGTAATAAGGGTTATTATTAGTTATCAACTAGCTGACCCGGCAAACTTTGCAAATTGATAGGCTATCAATTTCTGCTTCTCCCTCTCCATCGCTATCCTTCCCCTCTACCTCCCCCTTGCCCTCCCTCTCCTCCTCCCTTTTCCTCCCCTCTCCCTACCTCTCCCCCTCTTACCCTTTTCCTCCCCTCTCCCCGTCCCTCCCTCTCCCGCTACCTCTCCGTCTCCCCCTCCCTCTTCCTCTCTCTCCCTCTCTTTCTCCCTCTTCCTTCCCCTCTCCCTTCCTCTCCCTCTCCCTCTCCATCTTCCGCCCTCTCACTCTCCCTCACCCTCTCCCTCACCCCCTCCCTCACCCTCTCCCTCTCATATTCTGTAAACATTTCGCAAACAGACCCCTGAATCGAAAAATAAATTTCCAAGACCGATGACAATTTTGAAAAAAACTATTTATTTATTTTGTCTTTTGCGAAAGAGAAAGGCACGCGCGCTGCTTTAGCAGCGCGCGCCCCACGCGAAAACCTAGTTATTATATATAATCCTAGACTTACCACTGACTGACTGACATAATTGTTCTCCCAGAAAGAGTCGAGATACAACTTTGTTGTCTATGGCGAAAGTTCTCCAACTCCTCCCGACACCTCGGGAAAAATCTGACATTTCCCATTTTCAAGATGGCGGCTGCGCGGCGATTGTCAACTTTTTTGTTTATGGCCTTTTGCCCAATGTTTTTCGAGGTGATCGTAAAGTTTAGGAAGAAAATTATGAAAAATGAGAAAAAAATGAAAAAACAAGATGGCCGCCGAGTTATTTTGGTTTGAATTTTTTCCATTTTAGAGGTGACTTTGAGGGGTCGCATCGGGGAGGTTTTTCAACTTTTTGTTGATATTTTTTTTTGTGTTGTCTTGAAAGTATCCTCAGTTTTGATATTTTGGGGATATTTATTTTTTCAACAAGATGGCGGACGCGGTGGCGGCCATTTTGAAAAATGTACGAAAAATGACATTTTTTGGGTGCATTTTTCTTCTGGTTGGCAACATTTGAGCGGGTCCCTTTGTTCCGGGCGGTTTTGTAACTTGACCCAAAGTGTTGCCAGGTTTTATTTTTTTTATCTTCGTTCCCACATTTTTTTGGACTTTCTATTCAAAAACATGAAAAGTAGAAGGAGCAATATTTTTAATCAAAAATTCACACATGCAATCGTGTCGTGGTTGTCATAATGACATTTGACTATTTTCGTCAATGTCGACTGGCAACACTGACTGCTGGAATTTTTTTTTCGTTTTACGAAAACCCGAATTGATCTCCCAGAAGGAGTGGTGGGGGGTGAGTACTATGTATGGGAGAATTTTTGGTTCACCCCCGGATCTATGGGAAAAATCCGACTTTTCGGAAATCCAAGATGGCGGCCGAGGTGAAATGACCAACTTTTTTTTTTATTATGCAGCTACCCGAGATTGGTGTCGTTTTCGGCTAATGTTGGGAAAAGTGTTACGAATAATTGGAAAAATTTGAAAAAACAAGATGGCCGCCGAGATATTTTGATTTAAAATTTTTCAATTTTCGAGGTGACTTTGCGTGGTCGGATTGCGTTGGGTTTTAAACTTTTTTGCGATTTTTTTGCTTTGTTGCCTTGCATCTATCCCCAATTTTGACGTTTGGGTTATATTTTTTTTTTCGCCAAGATGGCGGACCCCGTGGCGGCCATGTTGCAAAATGATCGAAAAACTTAATTTTTTGAAGGAAAAAATTTTTTGGTTGGCAACATTTGAGGGGGTCACTTTGTATGGGGCGGTTGTGGGTCTTGGTCTGAAGTGTTGCCAGAGTATGTTGATTTTTTTTTCGTTCATACTTTTTTGTGAACTTTCTATTCAAAAATATGAAAAGTAGAAGGAGAAACATTTTTAATCAAAAAATTTCATCAAAAAATTTTTAGTGGTCGTCGTAATGACATTTGACTATTTTCATCTAAATTAACTGGCAACACTGGGAGCTAGATTTTTTTTTCCCGTTTTTTCACATTTCGAGTAGCCCAGCCGAAAGTATTGGTGGGGGGTTATAATGATGTATGGGAAAGTTGCTTGACTATCTATGGTTACTATGGGAAAAATCCGACCGTTCGAAAATTCAAGATGGCGGCCGCTCGGCGATTGTCAACTTTTTTATTTATGTGAGCACCTACCCAATATTGGTGTCATTTTCGAATAACTTTGGGACGACTAATACGATGAAATTACAAAAAAAATAAAAAACAAGATGGCCGCCGAGATATTTTTCTTTAAAGTTTTGAAATTTTAGAGGTGACATTGTGGGCTCGCATCGGGGTGGTTTTTCAACTTTTTTATAATATTCTTGTTGTTTTCCCTTGAAAGTGTCCTCAATTTTGATATTTTGGGGATAATTTTTTTTTCAACAAGATGGCGGACTCTGTGGGGGCCATTTTGTAAAATGTACGAAAAATGACATTTTTTGAAGGAAAAAATTAGTAGGTTGGCAACACTTGAGGGGGTTGCTTTGTATGGGGCGGTTGTGTAACTTGACCAATAGTGTTGCCATGTTTGGTTTTTCTTTTCCTTGTTCATACAATTTTTTGGACTTTCCATTCAAAAATATGAAAAGTAGAAGGAAATATATTTTTGATAAAAAAACCAAACAAGGAGATTTCTTGTGGTAGTCGTAATGACATTTGACCATTTTCAGCTTAATTAACTGGCAACACTGGAGTCCAGAATTTTTTTCACTTTTCGAGTAGTTGAGCCTAAACTATAGATCAGGAGTATAAAAAAAGTTGAGCCTAAACTATAGATCAGGAGTATAAAAAATGTATGGGAAATATTTTTTAATTAAATCATTCGTTTTGAGAAAACAATAAAATTTCAGTGTTACCATACAAAAAATAATAATTTTCATACAAATTTGTTTTCGGTTTGAATATTTCGCTACTATAATGTATGGGGCATTTGTAGGTACTGGTATTTTGTAAATTTTGGTGAAAAAAAATTCAGTGTCGCCATACAAAAAATAATAATTTTCATACAAACGTATTCTTTTTTCATATGTTTGAGGCTGTTCTCTTCATTTGATGTCCTTATAATGTATGAGGCGGTTGTAGGTTTCAATAGTTTGTAAATGATTGTGAAAAAATATTTTAGTGTTGCTATACAAAAAATAAAAGTTTTCATACAAAATGTACTTTTTTATGTAATATTTCAGGCTATTTCATCAATCTTATGTCATTACAATATATCAGGAGGTTGTTGGTACTTACAGATCGTACACATCGGAGTAAGAATGTTGCAGTGTTGCCATATAAAAATATTAATTTTCATACAAATATATTTTGAGTCGAATATTTCAGATTGTTTGTCCATTGAATGTCAATACAATGTATGAGGCGTTTTTTAGTAATAAGGGTTATTATTAGTTATCAACTAGCTGACCCGGCAAACTTTGCAAATTGATAGGCTATCAATTTCTGCTTCTCCCTCTCCATCGCTATCCTTCCCCTCTACCTCCCCCTTGCCCTCCCTCTCCTCCTCCCTTTTCCTCCCCTCTCCCTACCTCTCCCCCTCTTACCCTTTTCCTCCCCTCTCCCCGTCCCTCCCTCTCCCGCTACCTCTCCGTCTCCCCCTCCCTCTTCCTCTCTCTCCCTCTCTTTCTCCCTCTTCCTTCCCCTCTCCCTTCCTCTCCCTCTCCCTCTCCATCTTCCGCCCTCTCACTCTCCCTCACCCTCTCCCTCACCCCCTCCCTCACCCTCTCCCTCTCATATTCTGTAAACATTTCGCAAACAGACCCCTGAATCGAAAAATAAATTTCCAAGACCGATGACAATTTTGAAAAAAACTATTTATTTATTTTGTCTTTTGCGAAAGAGAAAGGCACGCGCGCTGCTTTAGCAGCGCGCGCCCCACGCGAAAACCTAGTTATTATAATATATAATCCTAGACTTACCACGTAGTGAACTATAGAATTGTTCTCCCAGAAGGAGACGAGATGGGATTTTGTTGTCTATGGCGAAAGTTCTCCATCTCCTCCCGACACCTCGGGAAAAATCTGACATTTCCCATTTTCAAGATGGCGGCTGCGCGGCGGTTATCAACTTTTTTGTTTATGGCTTTTTGCCCAATGTTTTTGGAGGTTTTCGTAAAGTTTAGGAAGGGAATTACGAAAAAAATGAGAAAAAAATGAAAAAACAAGATGGCCGCCGAGTTATTTCGGTTTGAATTTTTTCCATTTTAGAGGTGACTTTGCGGGGTCGCATCGGGGTGGTTTTTCAACTTTTTGTTGATATTTTTTTTGTGTTGTCTTGAAAGTATCCTCAATTTTGATATTTTGGGACTATTAATTTTTTTGACAAGATGGCGGACGCGGTGGCGGCCATTTTGAAAAATGTACAAAAAATGACATTTTTTGGGTGCATTTTTCTTCTGGTTGGCAACATTTGAGCGGGTCCCTTTGTTCCGGGCGGTTGTGTAACTTGACCCAAGGTGTTGCCAGGTTTTATTTTTTTAATCTTCGTTCACACATTTTTTTGGACTTTCTATTCAAAAACATGAAAAGTAGAAGGAGCAATATTTTTAATCAAAAATTCGCATGGGCAAACGTGTCCTGATTGTCATAATGACATTTGACCATTTTCGTCGATGTCGACTGGCAACACTGACTGCTGGAATTTTTTTTTCGTTTTACGAAAACCCGAATTGATCTCCCAGAAGGAGTGATGTGGGGTAGATACTATGTATGAGGGAATTTTTGGTTCACTCTCGGATCTATGGGAAAACTCCAACTTTTCAAAAATCCAAGATGGCGGCCGAGGTGAAAAGACCAACTTTTTTTTTTATTATGCAGCTACCCGAGATTGGTGTCGTTTTCGACTAATGTTGGGAAAAGTGTTACGATGAATTTAGAAAAATTTGAAAAAACAAGATGGCCGCCGAGATATTTAAGTTTAAAATTTTTCAATTTTCGATGCTACTTTGCGGGGTCGGATTGCGTTGGGTTTTTAACTTTTTTGCGATTTTTTTCCTTTGTTGCCTTGGATCTATCCCCAATTTTGACGTTTGGGGTATATTTTTTTTTTCGACATGATGGCGGACCCCCGTGGCGGCCATTTTATAAAATGTACGAAAAATTGCATTTTTTTGAAGGAAAAAATTTTTAGGTTGGCAACATTTGAGGGGGTTACTTTGTATGGGGCGGTTGTGGGTCTTAGTCTTAAGTATTGCCAGGTTACGTTGATTTTTTTTTCTTTCATACATTTTGTGAACTTTCTATTCAAAAATATAAAAAGTAGAAGGAGAAACATTTTTAATCAAAAAATTTCAACAAAAAATTTTTAGTGGTTGTCGTAATGACATTTGACCATTTTCATCTAAATTAACTGGCAACACTGGGAGCTAGAATTTTTTTTCCCGTTTTTTCACATTTCGAGTAGCCCAGCCGAAAGTATTGGTGGGGGGTTAAAATGATGTATGGGAAAGTTGCTTGACTATTTATGGTTGCTATGGGAAAAATCCGACCGTTCGAAAATTCAAGATGGCGGCCGCTCGGCGATTGTCAACTTTTTTATTTATGTGAGCACCTACTTAATATTGGTACCATTTTCGAATAACTTTGGGACGACTAATACGATGAAATTAGAAAAAATTTCAAAAACAAGATGGCCGCCGAGATATTTTTCTTAAATTTTGAAATTTTAGAGGTGACTTTGTGGGGTCGCATCGGGGTGGTTATTCAACTTTTTTATAATATTTATTTTGTATTCCCTCGAAATTGTCCTCAATTTTGATATTTTGGGAGTATTTATTTTTTCGACAAGATGGCGGACACCGTGGCGGCCATTTTGTGAAATGTACGAAAAATGACATTTTTTGAACGAAAAAATTAGTAGGTTGGCAACACTTGAGGGGGTTGCTTTGTATGGAGAAGTTGTGCAACTTGACCAAAAGTATTGCCATGTTTGGTTTTTCTTTTCTTCGTTCATACAATTTTTTGGACTTTCCTTTCAAAAATATGAAAAGTAGAAGGAAAAATATTTTTGATAAAAAAATCAAACAAGGAGATTTCTTGTGGTAGTCGTAATGACATTTGACCATTTTCATCTTAATTAACTGGCAACACTGGGGTACCGATTTTTTTTCACTTTTCGAGTAGTTGAGCCTAAACTATAGATCAAAAGTATGAAAAATGTATGAAAGATATTTCTCAATTAAATCATTTGTTTTGAGAAACCAATAAAATTTCAGTGTTGCCATACAAAAAATAATAATTTTCATACAAATTTATTTTCGGATTAAATATTTCGCTACTATAATGTATTGGGCATTTGTAGGTACTGATATTTTGTGAATTTTGGTGAAAAAAAATTCAGTGTTGCCATACAAAAAATTATAATTTTCATACAAATGTTTTCTTTTTTCAAATATTTGAGGCGGTTATCTTCATTTGATGGCCTTATAATGTATGGGGCGATTGTAGTTTCCAATAGTTCGTAAATGATGGTGAAAAAATATTTTAGGGTTGCCATACAAAAAATTGAAGTTATCATACAAAATGTACTTTTTTATGTAATATTTCAGGTTATTTCATCAATCTTATGTCATAACAATATATCAGGAGGTTGTGGGTACTTAAAGATCGTACACATCGGAGGAAAAATGTTGCAGTGTTGCCATATAAAAATTTTAATTTTCATACAAATGTAAAAGGTAAAAGGCTAAAAATTCCTTTATCTTTGCTTGTTTTTGTGAATAAGGGAGTGAGACTCTTAGATTTTATTGTTTGTGCTTTGCTCCTTCGAATAAATGCTTTTTCTTTCTTTCTTTCTTTCTTTCTATTTTGTGTCGAATATTTCAGATTGTTTGTCCATTGAATGTCAATACAATGTATGAGGCATTTATTAGTATTAAGGGTTATTATTAGTATTAGTACTATTATTATTATTATCATTCTCGTCGTAGCTTGCATCTCGGGTGGTCATGTTACCGGTTATCATAATTTAATCGTGAAATTCATACATAGAAAAAACGCCATTAGTCAGTATAAATCAGTGAGTGATTAGAACTACATTCGCTTACATCTGTAATCAAAACTTTCCATTGTGTGTGAAGGATCGCAAGTGCCGTCGTTGAAACTGTCCTTTTCTCGCGTAGCATCTTCTGTACGTGACTGAGGGGTGCATTACCTCACCCCCTCTGGGCTAAGAGACGGAAAGTTATTTTTTAACTCTGTCGCACTTGTGTAAGTTGTATATCATACACGGAAATGCAACGTACATCGCCAAAGAGCTGTTCATCGGACTCGAATATTCCATCATCAATGGATTATGAGGATGATTCTTACGTAAGTTATCGGAAGAAGAAACAACCGGACGTTATGGCAATTTTAGAAGAAAAATTTAACAACCAGCTATTGCTGTGGGACATAAAAATCACTAATAGTATTACGACTGCAGTTAACTCCGCCTTCTCACAGGAAATGTCTAAAATCTCAACTTTGCTATCGGATATAAACACAAATATGTCACAGCTAAACAAGGACAATCAAGATATACGGACATCTCTCAACGAAACTAATCACCGACTTTGTGAAGTGGAGAAATATATAACTGATTCTTCTAACCGTCAAGACGTTTTTGAATGCCGCATAACAACAATGGAAGATAACCTCTCTCGAAGCATCAACATACCTACTCAAGTGGAATCCCTCGAAAATAAAATAGCAATGATGGAGCAGCAAGCAAGGAATTGCAACATAGAAATATCTAACATGCCTGAGCGGCGCGGAGAGAACTTGCCGAAGATTCTAGAATTCTTAGGTGATGCCATTAAATACCCGATTCGTGCTTCAGACATTATCTCTGTGCATCGAGTACAACAAGCGGATCCTAAAAGTCAACGGCAAAAAAACGTAATTGCTAAATTTACTAACAAATTCATCCGTGATAATGTCATATCTGCCTATCGTGCCTGTAAGGGGTTGGATTCTACTAAGCTTAACATAAATGGATCGCCGGCCACTATTTATGTTAACGAACATCTCACGCTTAAGAATAAGCTACTATTTCGTCAATGCCGAGAAGAAGCAAAGAAGCAAAATTATAAGTACGTCTGGGTCAAACACGGAACAATCCTGGTACGGAAGTCCGAAACTACACCAGTCCTTGCTATTAGATCTGTTCATGATGTTTCGAAAATTAAGTGAATATGGAAACCGATGTATAAGTATTAATATTAGCAAGCTAAAACGGTATAAATACATATTTATCCGGATGTATACATGTATACTACTATATTATAATGTTTGTAACGGGTATACCGTAAGTAAGTTACCTATTATCTTTATTTTCTTGACTACGTTCCCGGGTGCGTATGTATTACATTGTTTGCATATAATTGCTAAGACTATACTTCTAGTTATTATCCATATCGAAACTGAATCGTGTGGTAACTATAATATGTCTTACTACTCTGAAGTTCTTGTGCCTTCTTGCATAATTTTTGTGTATACAAGTTTGATTATTAGGAGTTGTTTTCTGTCCAATTATTATATCACGCTCTTTTATAACAGCGGTTATGTTAACTTTCAAACTATAAATAGGGGTTCAATATGGACACAGCGATTCATTATAAATATGAGTACGTTAACTGATTACTTTACACCTGCTAAAGAATCAATTGTTAAATATGATAATATCCAATTAGTCCACTATGGTATGGTAAGTTATATATTTTTCGAATCATTTAATAATAGATAAGCATATACTTTCCTTTTATTATCAAAACTGTCGAGGTTTAAGGACCAAACTACATACTGTTTATATGAACATACTATCACATAACTATGACGTCGTAATCTTAACTGAGACTTGGCTACGTGAGAGTATATGTGATAATGAGTATATAGATGAACGTTATCAAGTATTTCGATGTGACAGGGACCGCGAGGGCAGCGGGCGCGGCGACGGCGGCGGCGTGCTGGTAGCGGTGCGCCGTGAGCTCCACGCGGCGCCGCTGCTCTCGGCCGTCGCCGGCGCCGTCCGCCCGCTGCCGCTCGTAGACCACGTCATGGTTGAGTTACGAATGCGCAACTATAGTTTTGTGATTAGCGCTGCATACATTCCTCCAAACTTAAACACGGAGACTTATACATTGCACTTTAACCTGCTATGTTCTGTATTGCAATCGTCGGACGTTAATGAATTTATAGTGGTTGGGGATTACAATTTACCGACGTTGGAGTGGCGAGATCGTGGCAATTATCTTGAGCCAGTAAGTTTAAGCAACTACTGTATGTCAAACAAATTATTATTAAATTTAATTAATTCGTTAAATTGTGTACAAGTCAATACACATAAAAACACAAGGAATCGCTTACTGGACTTATTCCTGACAAATATAGTAGATACTACGACCTTTCTTGCTCCAATGCCACTAGTACAACCGGATAATTACCACCCCCCCTTTTACGCCTTAGTACCATTGAATAATAGCCATTTTTCACCTATTGCATCCCAACCCAGAGTTCAAATTAACTTCAAAAAAGGTAACTATAACTCAATAAATAATAATATTCTATGTACTGATTGGGACAATTTGTTCCTTAACAAAAGTGCTGAGGACGCTGTAGCCTTATTTTATGAAAATATCTATAGTTTAATAAAAATGCATATTCCCACTAAAATTATACGATCATTCTCCTACCCTGTTTGGTTTTCTCCGGCGTTAACACATATCTTTAAAAACAAAAATAAAGCATGGATTAAATGGAAAAAATTTAAAAATAACTCTGACTATGAAATATTCTCCATGTACAGAAGTCGCTTTAAAGTTGAATCAGATATATGTTATAAAAATTATGTAAAGTCTTTAGAAACAAAAATTACTAACAACATTAAATATTTTTGGACACACATAAATAACAATGTAAAATCGAAGTCCGACATACCTATTGCAATATCCTATAACAATTTAGTTGCTGAGAACCCCATTGATGTTTGCAATGTTTTCTCTTCATTTTTTAAGTCAGTATATAAACCCAGTAGCGTAACAGAAGACTACGACATTGATAAAATTCCTGATTGTAACCATTTCTCTGAACTTAATCTTAATCACATACAAATCTCTGAAGAATCCGTATTGAATGAACTTAAACGTATAGACGTCACTAAAGGTCCTGGACTGGATAATATACATCCATATTTTCTTAAATCTACCGCTTTAACTATTTATAAACCTATAAATAGACTGTTTAACATATGTCTTTTGCAAGGTGTCTTTCCTACAGTTTGGAAATCAGCGCGAATTGTTCCAGTTCATAAGGGTGGAAGTAAAACCAACGTGGAGAACTATCGCCCTATTTCAATATTATCTACAATATCAAAATTATTTGAAAGACTTGTTCATAATAATATCTACCCGTCTATTCATAACATTATTATAACGCAACAACATGGCTTTGTCAATCGTCGTTCAACAGTTACAAATTTATTAACATATACTTCCTATCTGTTTGAGGGCCTAGATGCCAACAAACAGATAGATAGTATATATACAGACTTTCGCAAAGCATTTGATGGAGTTGACCATAAAATGTTATTAGATAAGCTAGCATTTAATGGAATCCGTGGTAATTTGTGGCGCTGGTTTAAGTCCTACGTAAGTAATCGTACTCAGAAGGTTGTTATTAAGGGATACGAATCAGACTTTGTTTCAGTAACATCGGGAGTCCCGCAAGGCTCAATACTAGGTCCATTGCTGTTTATAATATTTATTAACGACATTAATAACTGTTTCAAATACGCTAATATATTGCTGTATGCTGATGATCTTAAAATTTATCATGTAATTGAAAACTCTGATGACCATGCAAAGCTCCAAGCTGACTTGGATCGCTTTACAACCTACTGTAATGATTTAAAACTTGATTTGAGTATTAACAAATGTAAATCTATCACCTTTACTAGGAAAAAGAACATTAGTAACTTTCCTTATAAGTTAAATAATATTAACCTAGAAGTGGTTAATTCCATTAGAGACTTAGGAGTAACGCTAGATAGTAAATTACATCTTAACTTACACGTGGATAATATAATAAATAAATCCCTTAAATTATATGGATTTGTATTACGCACAAGTATTAAATTTACACAACCTTCCACTTATCTGTACCTTTACAAAACACTAATACGTTCTCAACTTGAATATGCTGTGTCCATCTGGAATCCTTTTTATACAAAATATATAGACTCGCTTGAAAAAGTCCAAAAAAAGTTTCTTAAGAGCATGCAATATAGATGCTTCCATAACCGTTTATCATATATTCAACTTATGGACAAATACAAACTCATAACCTTGAAAAATAGACGTACTCAATTAGAAGGCATGTTATTATATGATTTATGTCATAACAGATATGATTGTACTCCTCTAATAAATAAAATATGTTATAATGTGCCTACCAGGACACATTGCCGTCATCCTACTAAACTATTTGCTACTACAAGTTGCCGCACTAATGCTGGCAAACGTTCCCCTTTATATCGCTTAGTGGCATCTTATAATAATAATTTCAACAATATAGATATGTTTGCAGTATGTCCTGGCAGGTTTAAAAGACTACTAATGGATAACTTAAAGTGTAAATAGAATAAATTCACCTAACTTACTGTAATTACCTCCCCTGATGTGACCACCTTTAATAAATTATATTAAGTAAGCTGTGGTTAACGATGCTGGTTAGCGACATATTACAACTATATAGTTTACATGTGTACTATTACATTGTCGTGTACTGTTGGTTGACCCAAATAAAGTGAAAAAAAAAAAAAATTAGTTATCAACTAGCTGACCCAGCAAACTTTGTACCGCCTATCAATTTCTCCTTCTCCCTCTCCATCGCTTTCCTTCCCCTCTACCTCCCCCTTGCCCTCCCTCTTCCGCTACCTCTCCTCCTCAATCTCCCTCCCCTCTCCCTACCTCTCCCCTTCTTAACCTTTCTATCGCCCTTTCCCCCTCCCTCCCTCTCCCGCTCATTCTCCCGCTACCTCTCCGTCTCCCACTCTTCTCTCTCCCTCTTCCTCCCCCTCACCCTCTTCCTCTCTGTCCCTGCTCTTTCCCTCTTCCTCTTCCCCTCCCTTCACTCTTCCGCTACCTCTCCCTCTGCCCCTTTCTTAACTCTCCTGCTACCTCTCCCTGCCTTCCCCTCTTCCTCCCTCTCCCTCTCCATCTTCCACCCTCTCACTCTCCCTCCCTCTCCCACCCACTCTCTCTCCGTATACCTCTCCCTCTCCCTTTCCCTCTGCCTCTCTCTCACCCCTTCCCTCTCCCTCTCATATTCTGTTAATCGTGCCAAAAAAATAGACAAAGCAAAAGTAGTAGTTTAAGCCAAACATTTCGCAAACAGACCCCTGAATCGAAAAATAAATTTCCAAGACCGATGACAATTTTGAAAAAAACTATTTATTTATTTTGTCTTTTGCGAAAGAGAAAGGCACGCGCGCTGCTTTAGCAGCGCGCGCCCCACGCGAAAACCTAGTTATTATTATAATATATAATCCTAGACTTACCACTGACTCACCTATACAATTGATCTCCCAGAAGGAGGCGAGATGGGATTTTGTTGTCTATGGCGAAAGTTCTCCATCTCCTCCCGACACCTCGGGAAAAATCTGACATTTTCCATTTTCAAGATGGCGGCTGCGCGGCGATTGTCAACTTTTTTGTTTATGGCCTTTTGCAAATCGTTTTTAAGGGTATTCGTAAAGTTTAAGAAGAGAATTATGAAAAAATGAGAAAAAATTGAAAAAACAAGATGGCCGCCGAGTTATTTTGGATTGAATTTTTTCCATTTTAGAGGTGATTTTGAGGGGTCGCATCGGGAAGGTTTTTCAACTTTTTTGCAATATTTTTGTTGTGTTGTCTTGAAAGTATCCTCGATTTTGATATTTTGGGGATATTTATTTTTTTGACAAGATGGCGGACGCGGTGGCGGCCATTTTGAAAAATGTACGAAAAATGACATTTTTTGGGTGCGTTTTTCTTCTGGTTGGCAACATTTGAGCGGGTCCCTTTGTTCCGGGCGGTTATGTAACTTGACCCAAAGTGTTGCCAGGTTTTATTTTTTTTATCTTCGTTCACACATTTTTTTGGACTTTCTATTCAAAAACATGAAAAGTAGAAGGAGCAATATTTTTGATACAAATGTCACACATGCAAACGTGTCCTGGTTGTCGTAATGACATTTGACCATTTTCGTCGATTTCACCTGGCAACACTGACTGCTGGAATTTTTTTTTCGTTTTACGAAAACCCGAATTGATCTCCCAGAAGGAGTGGTGGGGGATGAGTCCTTTGTATGGGAGAATTTTTTGTTGACCCCCGGATCTATGGGAAAAATCCGACTTTTCGAAAATCCAAGATGGCGGCCGAGGTGAAATGATCAACTTTTTTTTTTATTATGCAGCTACCCGAGATTGGTGTCGTTTTCGGCTAATGTTGGAAAAAGTGTTACGAAAAATTTGGAAAAATTTGAAAAAACAAGATGGCCGCCGAGATATTTTGATTTAAAAATTTTCAATTTTCGAGGTGACTTTGCGGGGTCGGATTGCATTGGGTTTTAAACTTTTTTGCAATTTTTTTTCTTTGTTGCCTTGCATCTATCCCCAATTTTGACGTTTGGGGTATATTTTTTTTTTTCGCCAAGATGGCAGACCCCGTGGCGGCCATTTTATAAAATGTACGAAAAATTGCATTTTTTGAAGGAAAAAATTTTTAGGTTGTCAACATTTGAGGGGGTCACTTTGTATGGGGCGGTTGTGGGACTTGGTCTGAAGTGTTGCCAGGGTATGTTGATTTTTTTTTCATTCATACATTTTTGTGAACTTTCTATTCAAAAATATAAAAAAAAGAAGGAGAAACATTTTTGATCAAAAAATTTCACAAAAAAATTTTTAGTGGGTGTCGTAATGACATTTGAACATTTTCATCTAAATTAACTGGCAACACTGGGAGCTAGAATTTTTTTTCCCGTTTTTTCACATTTCGAGTAGCCCAGCCGAAAGTATTGGTGGGGGGTTATAATGATGTACGGAGAAGTTGCTTGACTACTTATGGTCACTATGGGAAAAATCCGACCGTTCGAAAATTCAAGATGGCGGCCGCTCGACGATAGTCAACTTTTTTATTTAAGCGAGCACCTACCCAATATTGGTGTCATTTTCGAATAATTTTGGGACGACTAATACGATGAAATTAGAAAAAAATTAAAAAACAAGATGGCCGCCGAGATATTTTTCTTTAAAGTTTTGAAATTTTAGAGGTGACTTTGTGGGGTCGCATCGGGGTGGTTTTTCAATTTTTTTCCAATATTCTTTTTGTTTTCCCTTGAAAGTGTCCTCAATTTTGATATTTTGGGGATATTATTTTTTTGACAAGATGGCGGACCGCGTGGCGGCCATTTTGTAAAATATATAAAAAATTGCATTTTTTGAGGGAAAAAATTAATAGGTTGGCAACACTTGAGGGGGTTACTTTGTATGAGGTGTTTGTGTAAATTGACCGAAAGTGTTGCCATGTTTGGTTTTTCTTTTCTTCGTTCATACAATTTTTTGGACTTTCCATTCAAAAATATGAAAAGTAGAAGGAAAAATATTTTTTATCAAAATATTTTACCAAAACATTTCAAGTGGTCGTCGTAATGACATTTGACCATTTTCATCTTAATAAACTGGCAACACTGGAGTCCAGAATTTTTTTCACTTTTCGAGTAGTTGAGCCTAAACTATAGATCAAGTGTATGAACAATGTATGGGAGATATTTTTTAATTAAATCATTTAATTCGGTAAAACTATAAAATTTTAGTGTTGCCATACAAAAAATAATAATTTTAATACAAATTTATTTTTGGATTGAGTATTTCGCTACTATAATGTATGGGGCATTTGTAGGTACTGATATTTTATGAATTTTGGTGAAAAAAAATTTCAGTGTTGCCATACAAAAAATAATAATTTTCATACAAATGTTTTCTTTTTTCAAATATTTGAGGCAGTTGTCTTTATTTGATGGCCTTATAATGTATGGGGTGATTGTAGGCTCCAATAGTTTGTACATGATGGTGAAAAAATATTTTAAGGTTGCCATACAAAAAAAAAGTTTTCATACAAATCTACTTTTTTATGTAATCATTTCATCAATCTTATGTCATTACAATATATCAGGAGGTTGTTGGTACTTATAGATCGTACACATCGGAGGGAAAATGTTGCAGTGTTGCCACACAAAAATATAAATTTTCATACAAATGTATTTTGTGTCGAATATTTCAGATTGTTTGTCCATTGAATGTCAATACGATGTACTCGTATGAGGCGTTTATTAGTATTAAGGGTTATTATTAGTTATCAACTAGCTAACCAGGCAAACTTTGTACCACCTATCAATTTCTCCTTCTCCCTCTCCATCGCTTTCCTTCCCCTCCACCAACCCCTTGCCCTCCCTCTCCCACTATTTCTCCTCCTCCCTTTCCCTCCCCTCCCCCTCCCTCTTTCTCTCTTTCCCTCTCCTTCTCCCTCTTCCTCCCCTTCTCTCTCTCCCTCCCCCTCTCCCTCCCTCTCTCTCTCCCTCTCCTTCTTCCTCCCTCTCACTCTCTCTCCCTCTCCCTCTCCCGCCCTCTCTCTACGTCTATCTCTCCCTTTCCCTTTCCCTCTCCCTCTTCCTCACCCCCTCCCTCACCCTCTCCCTCTCATATTCTGTTAATCATGCCAAAAAAATAGACAAACCAAAAGTAGTAGTATAAGCCAAACATTTCGCAAACAGACCCCGGAATCGAAAAATAAATTTCCAAGACCGATGACAATTTTGAAAAGAACTATTTATTTATTTTGTCTTTTGCAAAAGAGAAAGGCACGCGCGCTGCTTTAGCAGCGCGCGCCCCACGCGAAAACCTAGTTATAATATATAATCCTAGACTTACCACGTAGTGAACTATAGAATTGTTCTCCCAGAAGGAGTAGAGATGGGATTTTGTTGTCTATGGCGAAAGTTCTCCATCTCCTTCCGACACCTCGGGAAAAATCTGACATTTCCCATTTTCAAGATGGCGGCTGCGCGGCGGTTGTCAACTTTTTTGTTTATGGCTTTTTGCCCAATGTTTTTGGGGGTTTTCGTAAAGTTTAGGAAGGGAATTACGAAAAAATGAGAAAAAAATGAAAAAACAAGATGGCCGCCGAGTTATTATGGTTTGAATTTTTTCGATTTTAGAGGTGAGTTTGAGGGATCGCATCGGGGAGGTTTTTCAACTTTTTTGCAATATTTTTTTTGCATTCGCTTGAGGGTATCCTCGATTTTGATATTTTGGGAATATTTATTTTTTCGACAAGATGGCGGACGCGGTGGCGGCTATTTTGAAAAATGTACGAAAAATGACATTTTTTGGGTGCATTTTTCTTCTGGTTGGCAACATTTGAGCGGGTCCCTTTGTTCCGGGCGGTTGTGTAACTTGACCCAAGGTGTTGCCAGGTTTTATTTTTTTAATCTTCGTTCACACATTTTTTTGGACTTTCTATTCAAAAACATGAAAAGTAGAAGGAGCAATATTTTTAATCAAAAATTCGCATGGGCAAACGTGTCCTGATTGTCATAATGACATTTGACCATTTTCGTCGATGTCGACTGGCAACACTGACTGCTGGAATTTTTTTTTCGTTTTACGAAAACCCGAATTGATCTCCCAGAAGGAGTGATGTGGGGTAGATACTATGTATGAGGGAATTTTTGGTTCACTCTCGGATCTATGGGAAAACTCCAACTTTTCAAAAATCCAAGATGGCGGCCGAGGTGAAAAGACCAACTTTTTTTTTTATTATGCAGCTACCCGAGATTGGTGTCGTTTTCGACTAATGTTGGGAAAAGTGTTACGATGAATTTAGAAAAATTTGAAAAAACAAGATGGCCGCCGAGATATTTAAGTTTAAAATTTTTCAATTTTCGATGCTACTTTGCGGGGTCGGATTGCGTTGGGTTTTTAACTTTTTTGCGATTTTTTTCCTTTGTTGCCTTGGATCTATCCCCAATTTTGACGTTTGGGGTATATTTTTTTTTTCGACATGATGGCGGACCCCGTGGCGGCCATTTTATAAAATGTACGAAAAATTGCATTTTTTGAAGGAAAAAATTTTTAGGTTGGCAACATTTGAGGGGGTTACTTTGTATGGGGCGGTTGTGGGTCTTAGTCTGAAGTATTGCCAGGTTACGTTGATTTTTTTTTCTTTCATACATTTTTGTGAACTTTCTATTCAAAAATATAAAAAGTAGAAGGAGAAACATTTTTAATCAAAAAATTTCAACAAAAAATTTTTAGTGGTTGTCGTAATGACATTTGACCATTTTCATCTAAATTAACTGGCAACACTGGGAGCTAGAATTTTTTTTCCCGTTTTTTCACATTTCGAGTAGCCCAGCCGAAAGTATTGGTGGGGGGTTAAAATGATGTATGGGAAAGTTGCTTGACTATTTATGGTTGCTATGGGAAAAATCCGACCGTTCGAAAATTCAAGATGGCGGCCGCTCGGCGATTGTCAACTTTTTTATTTATGTGAGCACCTACTTAATATTGGTACCATTTTCGAATAACTTTGGCACGACTAATACGATGAAATTAGAAAAAATTTCAAAAACAAGATGGCCGCCGAGATATTTTTCTTTAAAGTTTTGAAATTTTAGAGGTGAATTTGTGGGGTCGCATCGGGGTGGTTATTCAACTTTTTTATAATATTTATTTTGTATTCCCTCGAAATTGTCCTCAATTTTGATATTTTGGGAGTATTTATTTTTTCGACAAGATGGCGGACACCGTGGCGGCCATTTTGTGAAATGTACGAAAAATGACATTTTTTGAACGAAAAAATTAGTAGGTTGGCAACACTTGAGGGGGTTGCTTTGTATGGAGAAGTTGTGCAACTTGACCAAAAGTATTGCCATGTTTGGTTTTTCTTTTCTTCGTTCATACAATTTTTTGGACTTTCCTTTCAAAAATATGAAAAGTAGAAGGAAAAATATTTTTGATAAAAAAATCAAACAAGGAGATTTCTTGTGGTAGTCGTAATGACATTTGACCATTTTCATCTTAATTAACTGGCAACACTGGGGTACCGATTTTTTTTCACTTTTCGAGTAGTTGAGCCTAAACTATAGATCAAAAGTATGAAAAATGTATGAAAGATATTTCTCAATTAAATCATTTGTTTTGAGAAACCAATAAAATTTCAGTGTTGCCATACAAAAAATAATAATTTTCATACAAATTTATTTTCGGATTAAATATTTCGCTACTATAATGTATTGGGCATTTGTAGGTACTGATATTTTGTGAATTTTGGTGAAAAAAAATTCAGTGTTGCCATACAAAAAATTATAATTTTCATACAAATGTTTTCTTTTTTCAAATATTTGAGGCGGTTATCTTCATTTGATGGCCTTATAATGTATGGGGCGATTGTAGTTTCCAATAGTTCGTAAATGATGGTGAAAAAATATTTTAGGGTTGCCATACAAAAAATTGAAGTTATCATACAAAATGTACTTTTTTATGTAATATTTCAGGTTATTTCATCAATCTTATGTCATAACAATATATCAGGAGGTTGTGGGTACTTAAAGATCGTACACATCGGAGGAAAAATGTTGCAGTGTTGCCATATAAAAATTTTAATTTTCATACAAATGTAAAAGGTAAAAGGCTAAAAATTCCTTTATCTTTGCTTGTTTTTGTGAATAAGGGAGTGAGACTCTTAGATTTTATTGTTTGTGCTTTGCTCCTTCGAATAAATGCTTTTTCTTTCTTTCTTTCTTTCTTTCTATTTTGTGTCGAATATTTCAGATTGTTTGTCCATTGAATGTCAATACAATGTATGAGGCATTTATTAGTATTAAGGGTTATTATTAGTATTAGTACTATTATTATTATTATCATTCTCGTCGTAGCTTGCATCTCGGGTGGTCATGTTACCGGTTATCATAATTTAATCGTGAAATTCATACATAGAAAAAACGCCATTAATCAGTATAAATCAGTGAGTGATTAGAACTACATTCGCTTACATCTGTAATCAAAACTTTCCATTGTGTGTGAAGGATCGCAAGTGCCGTCGTTGAACCTGTCCTTTTCTCGCGTAGCATCTTCTGTACGTGACTGAGGGGTGCATTACCTCACCCCCTCTGGGCTAAGAGACGGAAAGTTATTTTTTAACTCTGTCGCACTTGTGTAAGTTGTATATCATACACGGAAATGCAACGTACATCGCCAAAGAGCTGTTCATCGGACTCGAATATTCCATCATCAATGGATTATGAGGATGATTCTTACGTAAGTTATCGGAAGAAGAAACAACCGGACGTTATGGCAATTTTAGAAGAAAAATTTAACAACCAGCTATTGCTGTGGGACATAAAAATCACTAATAGTATTACGACTGCAGTTAACTCCGCCTTCTCACAGGAAATGTCTAAAATCTCAACTTTGCTATCGGATATAAACACAAATATGTCACAGCTAAACAAGGACAATCAAGATATACGGACATCTCTCAACGAAACTAATCACCGACTTTGTGAAGTGGAGAAATATATAACTGATTCTTCTAACCGTCAAGACGTTTTTGAATGCCGCATAACAACAATGGAAGATAACCTCTCTCGAAGCATCAACATACCTACTCAAGTGGAATCCCTCGAAAATAAAATAGCAATGATGGAGCAGCAAGCAAGGAATTGCAACATAGAAATATCTAACATGCCTGAGCGGCGCGGAGAGAACTTGCCGAAGATTCTAGAATTCTTAGGTGATGCCATTAAATACCCGATTCGTGCTTCAGACATTATCTCTGTGCATCGAGTACAACAAGCGGATCCTAAAAGTCAACGGCAAAAAAACGTAATTGCTAAATTTACTAACAAATTCATCCGTGATAATGTCATATCTGCCTATCGTGCCTGTAAGGGGTTGGATTCTACTAAGCTTAACATAAATGGATCGCCGGCCACTATTTATGTTAACGAACATCTCACGCTTAAGAATAAGCTACTATTTCGTCAATGCCGAGAAGAAGCAAAGAAGCAAAATTATAAGTACGTCTGGGTCAAACACGGAACAATCCTGGTACGGAAGTCCGAAACTACACCAGTCCTTGCTATTAGATCTGTTCATGATGTTTCGAAAATTAAGTGAATATGGAAACCGATGTATAAGTATTAATATTAGCAAGCTAAAACGGTATAAATACATATTTATCCGGATGTATACATGTATACTACTATATTATAATGTTTGTAACGGGTATACCGTAAGTAAGTTACCTATTATCTTTATTTTCTTGACTACGTTCCCGGGTGCGTATGTATTACATTGTTTGCATATAATTGCTAAGACTATACTTCTAGTTATTATCCATATCGAAACTGAATCGTGTGGTAACTATAATATGTCTTACTACTCTGAAGTTCTTGTGCCTTCTTGCATAATTTTTGTGTATACAAGTTTGATTATTAGGAGTTGTTTTCTGTCCAATTATTATATCACGCTCTTTTATAACAGCGGTTATGTTAACTTTCAAACTATAAATAGGGGTTCAATATGGACACAGCGATTCATTATAAATATGAGTACGTTAACTGATTACTTTACACCTGCTAAAGAATCAATTGTTAAATATGATAATATCCAATTAGTCCACTATGGTATGGTAAGTTATATATTTTTCGAATCATTTAATAATAGATAAGCATATACTTTCCTTTTATTATCAAAACTGTCGAGGTTTAAGGACCAAACTACATACTGTTTATATGAACATACTATCACATAACTATGACGTCGTAATCTTAACTGAGACTTGGCTACGTGAGAGTATATGTGATAATGAGTATATAGATGAACGTTATCAAGTATTTCGATGTGACAGGGACCGCGAGGGCAGCGGGCGCGGCGACGGCGGCGGCGTGCTGGTAGCGGTGCGCCGTGAGCTCCACGCGGCGCCGCTGCGCTCGGCCGTCGCCGGCGCCGTCCGCCCGCTGCCGCTCGTAGACCACGTCATGGTTGAGTTACGAATGCGCAACTATAGTTTTGTGATTAGCGCTGCATACATTCCTCCAAACTTAAACACGGAGACTTATACATTGCACTTTAACCTGCTATGTTCTGTATTGCAATCGTCGGACGTTAATGAATTTATAGTGGTTGGGGATTACAATTTACCGACGTTGGAGTGGCGAGATCGTGGCAATTATCTTGAGCCAGTAAGTTTAAGCAACTACTGTATGTCAAACAAATTATTATTAAATTTAATTAATTCGTTAAATTGTGTACAAGTCAATACACATAAAAACACAAGGAATCGCTTACTGGACTTATTCCTGACAAATATAGTAGATACTACGACCTTTCTTGCTCCAATGCCACTAGTACAACCGGATAATTACCACCCCCCCTTTTACGCCTTAGTACCATTGAATAATAGCCATTTTTCACCTATTGCATCCCAACCCAGAGTTCAAATTAACTTCAAAAAAGGTAACTATAACTCAATAAATAATAATATTCTATGTACTGATTGGGACAATTTGTTCCTTAACAAAAGTGCTGAGGACGCTGTAGCCTTATTTTATGAAAATATCTATAGTTTAATAAAAATGCATATTCCCACTAAAATTATACGATCATTCTCCTACCCTGTTTGGTTTTCTCCGGCGTTAACACATATCTTTAAAAACAAAAATAAAGCATGGATTAAATGGAAAAAATTTAAAAATAACTCTGACTATGAAATATTCTCCATGTACAGAAGTCGCTTTAAAGTTGAATCAGATATATGTTATAAAAATTATGTAAAGTCTTTAGAAACAAAAATTACTAACAACATTAAATATTTTTGGACACACATAAATAACAATGTAAAATCGAAGTCCGACATACCTATTGCAATATCCTATAACAATTTAGTTGCTGAGAACCCCATTGATGTTTGCAATGTTTTCTCTTCATTTTTTAAGTCAGTATATAAACCCAGTAGCGTAACAGAAGACTACGACATTGATAAAATTCCTGATTGTAACCATTTCTCTGAACTTAATCTTAATCACATACAAATCTCTGAAGAATCCGTATTGAATGAACTTAAACGTATAGACGTCACTAAAGGTCCTGGACTGGATAATATACATCCATATTTTCTTAAATCTACCGCTTTAACTATTTATAAACCTATAAATAGACTGTTTAACATATGTCTTTTGCAAGGTGTCTTTCCTACAGTTTGGAAATCAGCGCGAATTGTTCCAGTTCATAAGGGTGGAAGTAAAACCAACGTGGAGAACTATCGCCCTATTTCAATATTATCTACAATATCAAAATTATTTGAAAGACTTGTTCATAATAATATCTACCCGTCTATTCATAACATTATTATAACGCAACAACATGGCTTTGTCAATCGTCGTTCAACAGTTACAAATTTATTAACATATACTTCCTATCTGTTTGAGGGCCTAGATGCCAACAAACAGATAGATAGTATATATAAAGACTTTCGCAAAGCATTTGATGGAGTTGACCATAAAATGTTATTAGATAAGCTAGCATTTAATGGAATCCGTGGTAATTTGTGGCGCTGGTTTAAGTCCTACGTAAGTAATCGTACTCAGAAGGTTGTTATTAAGGGATACGAATCAGACTTTGTTTCAGTAACATCGGGAGTCCCGCAAGGCTCAATACTAGGTCCATTGCTGTTTATAATATTTATTAACGACATTAATAACTGTTTCAAATACGCTAATATATTGCTGTATGCTGATGATCTTAAAATTTATCATGTAATTGAAAACTCTGATGACCATGCAAAGCTCCAAGCTGACTTGGATCGCTTTACAACCTACTGTAATGATTTAAAACTTGATTTGAGTATTAACAAATGTAAATCTATCACCTTTACTAGGAAAAAGAACATTAGTAACTTTCCTTATAAGTTAAATAATATTAACCTAGAAGTGGTTAATTCCATTAGAGACTTAGGAGTAACGCTAGATAGTAAATTACATCTTAACTTACACGTGGATAATATAATAAATAAATCCCTTAAATTATATGGATTTGTATTACGCACAAGTATTAAATTTACACAACCTTCCACTTATCTGTACCTTTACAAAACACTAATACGTTCTCAACTTGAATATGCTGTGTCCATCTGGAATCCTTTTTATACAAAATATATAGACTCGCTTGAAAAAGTCCAAAAAAAGTTTCTTAAGAGCATGCAATATAGATGCTTCCATAACCGTTTATCATATATTCAACTTATGGACAAATACAAACTCATAACCTTGAAAAATAGACGTACTCAATTAGAAGGCATGTTATTATATGATTTATGTCATAACAGATATGATTGTACTCCTCTAATAAATAAAATATGTTATAATGTGCCTACCAGGACACATTGCCGTCATCCTACTAAACTATTTGCTACTACAAGTTGCCGCACTAATGCTGGCAAACGTTCCCCTTTATATCGCTTAGTGGCATCTTATAATAATAATTTCAACAATATAGATATGTTTGCAGTATGTCCTGGCAGGTTTAAAAGACTACTAATGGATAACTTAAAGTGTAAATAGAATAAATTCACCTAACTTACTGTAATTACCTCCCCTGATGTGACCACCTTTAATAAATTATATTAAGTAAGCTGTGGTTAACGATGCTGGTTAGCGACATATTACAACTATATAGTTTACATGTGTACTATTACATTGTCGTGTACTGTTGGTTGACCCAAATAAAGTGAAAAAAAAAAAAAAATAGTTATCAACTAGCTGACCCAGCAAACTTTGTACCGCCTATCAATTTCTCCTTCTCCCTCTCCATCGCTTTCCTTCCCCTCTACCTCCCCCTTGCCCTCCCTCTTCCGCTACCTCTCCTCCTCAATCTCCCTCCCCTCTCCCTACCTCTCCCCTTCTTAACCTTTCTATCGCCCTTTCCCCCTCCCTCCCTCTCCCGCTCATTCTCCCGCTACCTCTCCGTCTCCCACTCTTCTCTCTCCCTCTTCCTCCCCCTCACCCTCTTCCTCTCTGTCCCTGCTCTTTCCCTCTTCCTCTTCCCCTCCCTTCACTCTTCCGCTACCTCTCCCTCTGCCCCTTTCTTAACTCTCCTGCTACCTCTCCCTGCCTTCCCCTCTTCCTCCCTCTCCCTCTCCATCTTCCACCCTCTCACTCTCCCTCCCTCTCCCACCCACTCTCTCTCCGTATACCTCTCCCTCTCCCTTTCCCTCTGCCTCTCTCTCACCCCTTCCCTCTCCCTCTCATATTCTGTTAATCGTGCCAAAAAAATAGACAAAGCAAAAGTAGTAGTTTAAGCCAAACATTTCGCAAACAGACCCCTGAATCGAAAAATAAATTTCCAAGACCGATGACAATTTTGAAAAAAACTATTTATTTATTTTGTCTTTTGCGAAAGAGAAAGGCACGCGCGCTGCTTTAGCAGCGCGCGCCCCACGCGAAAACCTAGTTATAATATATAATCCTAGACTTACCACTGACTCACCTATACAATTGATCTCCCAGAAGGAGGCGAGATGGGATTTTGTTGTCTATGGCGAAAGTTCTCCATCTCCTCCCGACACCTCGGGAAAAATCTGACATTTTCCATTTTCAAGATGGCGGCTGCGCGGCGATTGTCAACTTTTTTGTTTATGGCCTTTTGCAAATCGTTTTTAAGGGTATTCGTAAAGTTTAAGAAGAGAATTATGAAAAAATGAGAAAAAATTGAAAAAACAAGATGGCCGCCGAGTTATTTTGGATTGAATTTTTTCCATTTTAGAGGTGATTTTGAGGGGTCGCATCGGGAAGGTTTTTCAACTTTTTTGCAATATTTTTGTTGTGTTGTCTTGAAAGTATCCTCGATTTTGATATTTTGGGGATATTTATTTTTTTGACAAGATGGCGGACGCGGTGGCGGCCATTTTGAAAAATGTACGAAAAATGACATTTTTTGGGTGCGTTTTTCTTCTGGTTGGCAACATTTGAGCGGGTCCCTTTGTTCCGGGCGGTTATGTAACTCGACCCAAAGTGTTGCCAAGTTTAATTTTTTTTATCTTCGTTCATATATTTTTTTGGACTTTCTATTCCGACCCGACGACGACGACCCGTGTGGCACAATGGTTACCATGCCGGATCGCCGCGCCAAGGGTCCTGGGTTCGATTCCCAGCGAGGCGGAAATTTGAATGATGAGTTTGAATTTCTGTTCTTGGTCTGGGTGTGAATGTCCTTGTCTTGTGTGTTGTCCATGGCACCCACGACACAGGGAATCCTAGTGTGGGGCTATGAGTGTGAAGCGTTATTTATTTTTATTTTTATTTATTCAAAAATATGAAAAGTAGAAAGAGCAATATTTTTGATCAAAAATTCACACGGGCAAACGTGTCATGCTTGTCATAATGACATTTGACCATTTTCGTCGATGTCGACTGGCAACACTGGTTGCTGGAATTTTTTTTTCGTTTTACAAAAAGTCGTTTTGATCTCCCAGATGGAGTGGTGGGGGTAGATATGATGTATGGGAGAATTTTTGACTATCTCCCTTGTCTATGGGAAAAATCCGACCTTTCAAAAATCCAAGATGGCGGCCGAGGTGAAATGACCAACTTTTTTTTTATTATGCAGCTACCCGAGATTGGTGTCGTTTTCGGCTAATGTTGGAAAAAGTATTACGAAAAATTTGGAAAAATTTGAAAAAACAAGATGGCCGCCGAGATATCTTGGTTTAAATTTTTTTAATTTTCGAGGCTACTTTGCGGGGTCGGATTGCGTTGGGTTTTAAATTTTTTTGAAATTTTTTTGCTTTGTTGCCTTGCATCTATCCTCAATTTTGACGTGTGGGGTATATTTTTTTTTTCGACAAGATGGCGGACCCCGTGGCGGCCATTTTGTAAAATGATCGAAAAACTTCATTTTTTGAAGGAAAAAATTTTTAGGTTGGCAACATTTGAGGGGGTCACTTTGTATGGGGCGGTTGTGGGTATTGGTCTGAAGTATTGCCAGGTTGCGTTAATTTTTTTTTCCTTCATACATTTTTGTGAACTTTCTATTCAAAAATATAAAAAGTAGAAGGAGAAACATTTTTAATCAAAAAATTTCACCAAAAAATTTGAAATGGTCGTCGTAATGACATTTGACTATTTTCATCTAATTTAACTGGCAACACTGGGAGCTAGATTTTTTTTTCCTGTTTTTCCACATTTCGAGTAGCCCAGCCGAAAGTATTGGTGGGGGGTTATAATGATGTATGGAAAAGTTGCTTGACTACTTATGGTCACTATGGGAAAAATCCGACCGTTCGAAAATTCAAGATGGCGGCTGCTCGGCGATAGTCAACTTTTTTATTTATTTGAGCACCTACCCAATATTGGTGTCATTTTCGAATAATTTTGGGACGACTAACACGATGAAATTAGAAAAAATTTAAAAAACAAGATGGCCGCCGAGACATTTTTCTTTAAAGTTTTGAAATTTTAGATGTGACTTTGTGGGCTCGCATCGGGGTGGTTATTCAACTTTTTAGCGATATTTTTTTTGTGTTGTCTTGAAAGTATCCTCGATTTTGATATTTTGGGAATATTTATTTTTTTGGCGGACGCGGTGGCGGCCATTTTAAAAAATGTACGAAAAATGACATTTTTTGGGTGCATTTTTCTCCGGGTTGGCAACATTTGAGCGGGTCCCTTTGTTCCCGGCGGTTGTGTAACTTGACCCAAAGTATTGCCAGGTTTCATTTTTTTTATCTTCGTTCACACATTTTTTTGGACTTTCTATTCAAAAACATGAAAAGTAGAATGAGCAATATTTTTGATACAAATGTCACACAGGAAACCGTGTCGTGGTCGTCGCTATGACATTTGACCATTTTCGTCGATGTCAACTGGCAACACTGACTGCTGGAATTTTTTTTTCGTTTTACGAAAACCCGAATTGATCTCCCAGAAGGAGTGGTGGGGGGTGAGTTCTTTATATGGGAGAATTTTTTGTTCACCCCCGGATCTATGGGAAAAATCCGACTTTTCGAAAATCCAAGATGGCGGCCGAGGTGAAATGACCAACTTTTTTTTTATTATGCAGCTACCCAAGATTGGTGTCGTTTTCAGCTAATGTTGGGAAAAGTAATACGAAGAATTTGGAAAAATTTGAAAAAACAAGATGGCCGCCGAGATATTTTGATTTAAAATTTTTCAATTTTCGTGGTGAATTTGCGGGGACGGATTGCATTGGGTTTTAAACTTTTTTGGGATTTTTTTTCTTTGTTGCCTTGCATCTATCCCCAATTTTGACGTTTGGGGTATATTTTTTTTTTCGACAAGATGGCGGACCCCGTGGTGGCCATTTTATAAAAAGTACGAAAACTTGCATTTTTTGAAGGAAAAAATTTGTAGGTTGGCAACATTTGAGGGGGTCACTTTGTATGGGGCGGTTGTGGGTCTTAGTTTGAAGTATTGCCAGGTTACGTTGATTTTTTTTTCTTTTATACATTTTTGTGAACTTTCTATTCAAAAATATAAAAAGTAGAAGGAGAAACATTTTTATTCAAAAAAATTCACCAAAAAATTTTTACTGGCTGTCGTAATGACATTTGACCATTTTCATCAAAATTAACTGGCAACACTGGGAGCTAGAATTTTTTTTCCCGTTTTTTCACATTTCGAGTAGCCCAGCCGAAAGTATTGGTGGGGGGTTAAAATGATGTATGAAAAAGTTGCTTGACTACTTATGGTCACTATGGGAAAAATCTGACCGTTCGAAAATTCAAGATGGCGGCCGCTCGGCGATTGTCAACTTTTTTATTTATGTGAGCACCTACCCAATATTGGTGTCATTTTCGAATAATTTTGGGACGACTAATACGATGAAATTAGAAAAAATTTAAAAAACAAGATGGCCGCCGAGATATTTTTCTTTAAAGTTTTGAAATTTTAGAGGTGACTTTGTGGGCTCGCATCGGGGTGGTTATTCAACTTTTTTCTAATATTCTTTTTGTTTTCCCTTGAAAGTGTCCTCAATTTTGATATTTTGGGGATAATTTTTTTTTCAACAAGATGGCGGACTCCGTGGCGGCCATTTGGTAAAATGCACGAAAAATGGCATTTTTTGAAGGAAAAAATTAGTAGGTTGGCAACACTTGAGGGGGTTGCTTTGTATGGGGCGGTTGTGTAACTTGATTGAAAGTGTTGCCATGTTTGGTTTTTCTTTTCTTTGTTCATACAATTTTTTGGACTTTCCATTCAAAAATATGAAAAGTAGAAGGAAAAATATTTTTAATCAAAATATTTTACCAAAACATTTCAAGTGGTCGTCGTAATGACATTTGACCATTTTCATCTTAATAAACTGGCAACACTGGAGTCCAGAATTTTTTTCACTTTTCGAGTAATTGAGCCTAAACTGTAGATCAAGAGTATAAGAAATGTATGGGAGATATTTTTTAATTAAATCATTCGTTTTGAAAAAACAATAAAATTAAAGTGTTGCCATACAAAAAATAATAATTTTCATACAAATTTATTTTTGGATTTAATATTTCGCTACTATAATGTATGGGGCAATTGTAGGTACTGATATTTAATGAATTTTGGTGAAAAAAATTTCAGTGTTGCCATACAAAAAATAATAATTTTCATACAAATGTTTTCTGTTTTCAAATATTTGAGGTGGTTGTCTTCATTCGATGGCCTTATAATGTATGGGGCGATTGTAGGTATTAATAGTTCGTAAATCATGGTGAAAAAATATTTTAGGGTTGCCATACAAAAAATAAAAGTTTTCATACAAATGTACTTTCTTATGTAATATTTCAGGCTATTTCATCAATCTTATGTCATTACTGGTTGTTGGTACTTATAGATCGTACATATTGGAGGAAAAATGTTGCAGTGTTGCCATATAAAAATATTAATTTTCATACAAATGTATTTTGTGTCGATTATTTCAGATTGTTTGTCCATTGAATGTTAATACAATGTATGTGGCGTTTATTACTTTTAAGGAATATTATTAGTTATCAACTAAGCTCAGGACTAAAGCTCACCGATTCCGTAAGAAAAGTAAAACTCTTGATATCTCGTCCTATATGAAAAAGCCAACATTCCAAGACAAAAATACAAGAAACCAGAATGTCGACACCGAATAGCAACTAGCGCCCCCCTCACAGCATCCTCTAGGCCGGCCAGTCACCGGAACTACATCGGAGGATTCAGACTATGGCCCCCCAAACAAAAATCGAAAGAGAGATCCATCACACTATCTATATTATATTACAAATTTAAATGTACGAACATTAAAATCCGACTCTAGAATTGTAGAGCTACAATATGCAACACAAAAACTAAAATGGGATATAATCGGCTTATGTGAAACTAGAAGAGGAAGCGAAGAAATAGAAGAACACTCTGAATTTATTTTATACCACACAGGAAGTACACATGGCCAATACGGAGTTGGATTTTTAGTCAAAAAATATCTAAAGAAGAGCAATATCCTATTCAAAAGCTATTCCGATAGAATAGCTACTCTAGAAATCACCTTATCGAATAACACCATACTATCTATAATCCAGGCTTACGCACCCACCGAAAAATGTAACGAAGATGAGCTAGATATATTTTATATTACATTAGAAACGGCAATAGAAGAGACTAGCTCAAAAAACCTAATAGTGATGGGTGACTTTAATGCCCAAATAGGAAAAGCTCTACAGGGTGAAGAACAAGCGTTCGGTAAGTATTCGAACGGAAAACGATCAAAGCATGGACAAAAATTGGTAGAGTTTGCCCTAGAAAAGAACCTCAAATTTACAAATAGTATGTTTAAAATAAGAAAAAATAAAAAATGGACTTGGCAATCACCAAATGGCCTATATAAAACTGAAATTGATTATATACTTACATCAACCAGTCTAATCATACATAACTTCAACATAATCCAAAATCTTAACTTTAATACGGACCACAGAATGGTACGGTGCAAAATATACGTAAAAACAACTGAAAGAAGGAAGTATATCAGAACTTATAATAGCTACACTAAAGATCTACAAATACTAACAAATGAGAGCAGGAAACAACTAGAAGAAAAGCTCACAGCAGCAACTTCAACGTCATCAGAAATACAAATACAATATAAAAACTTTGAGAAAGAAATGTCCCAGTTATTTACACAAATACCTAAAGCAAGGGAAAACAAAAAATACGAAATGAAACTACAGATAAAGAAATTATTCGAAGAAAGAAAACAACTTTACAGCAAAAAGAGAACTAAGGCAACTCAACTAAAAATCAGTCAGCTAAGCAAGAAAATTAATAGATTAATTTCAGAAAATAAGAAAGCACACAGAAGTAGTACATTCGAGAAATTCATAAACAAAACAGGAGCTGTTAAAAAAGCATATAAGGAACTGCAAACTTCCTCAAAATGGGCGATAAACATAACAGATAGAGCTGGAAAAAAAATATCAAAAAGAGCAGACATAATAAGAGAAGCTACAAACTTTTATCAGGATCTCTATTCTGCACACACAATATCTAAACTTCAAAATTTTATTTCAGAGAACACATACCAAGCAGAAGTAATACCTTCAATTCTGAGTTCGGAGATTGAATTCGCAATCAAGTCACAAAAAAATGAAAAGTCACCAGGAGAGGACAATATAACTAACGAGCTATTGAAAACTTTATCAGGAACTCTACAAAGACCTCTACAAATTATTTTCAACAACATACTGGAAAAAGCAATAACTCCAAACCAATGGTATATATATAATCCTAGACTTACCACCGTGATAACTATATAATTGTTCTCCCAGAAAGAGTCGAAATACGATAATGTTGTCTATGGCAAAAGTTTTCCATCTCCTCCCGACACCTCGGGAAAAATCTGACATTTCCCATTTTCAAGATGGCGGCTGCGCGGCGATTGTCAACTTTTTTGTTTATGGCCTTTTGCCCAATGTTTTTGAAGGTTTTCGTAAAGTTTAGGGAGGGAGTTACGAAAAAATGAGAAAAAATTGAAAAAACAAGATGGCCGCTGAGTTATTTTGGTTTGAATTTTTCCCATTTTAGAGGTGAGTTTGAGGGGTCGCATCGGGGTGGTTTTTCAACTTTTTTTCAATATTTTTTTTGTGTTGTCTTAAAAGTATCCTCAATTTTGATATTTTGGGAATATTTATTTTTTCGACAAGATGGCGGACGCGGTGGCGGCCATTTTGAAAAATGTACGAAAAACGACATTTTTTGGGTGCAATTTTTTTCTGGTTGGCAACATTTGAGCGGGTCCCTTTGTTCCGGGCGGTTGTGTAACTTGACCTAAAGTGTTGCCCGGTTTCATTTTTTTTATCTTCGTTCATATATTTTATTGGACTTTCTATTCAAAAACATGAAAAGTAGAAGGAGCAATATTTTTAATCAAAAATTCACACACAAAATCGTGTCGTGGTTGTCATAATGACATTTGACTATTTTCGTCGATGTCGACTGGCAACACTGACTGCTGGAATTTTTTTTTCGTTTTACGAAAACCCGAATTGATCTCCCAGAAGGAGTGATGGGGGGTAGATACTATGTATGGGGGAATTTTTGGTTCACTCCCGGATCTATGGGAAAACTCCAACTTTTCAAAAATCCAAGATGGCGGCCGAGGTGAAAAGACCAACGTTTTTTTTTATTATGCAGCTACCCGAGATTGGTGTCGTTTTCGGCTAATGTTGGGAAAAGTGTTACGAAAAATTTGGAAAAATTTGAAAAAACAAGATGGCCGCCGAGATATTTTGATTTAAAATTTTTCAATTTTCGAGGTGACTTTGCGGGGTCGGATTGCGTTGGGTTTTAAACTTTTTTGCGATTTTTTTGGTTTGTTGCCTTGCATCTATCCCCAATTTTGACGTTTGGGGTATATTTTTTTTTTCGCCAAGATGGCGGACCCCGTGGCGGCCATTTTATAAAATGTACGAAAAATTGCATTTTTTGAAGGAAAAAATTTTAAGGTTGGCGACATTTGAGGGGATCACTTTGCATGGGGCGGTTGTGGGTCTTAGTCTGAAGTGTTGCCAAGTTACGTTGATTTTTTTTTCTTTCATACATTTTTGTGAACTTTCTATTCAAAAATATGAAAAGTAGAAGGAGAAACATTTTTAATCAAAATATTTCACCAAAAAATTTTTAGTGGCTTTTGTAATGACATTTGACCATTTTCATCTAAATTAACTGGCAACACTGGGAGCTAGAATTTTTTTTCCCGTTTTTTCACATTTCGAGTAGCCCAGCCGAAAGTATTGGTGGGGGGTTATAATGATGTATCGAAAAGTTGCTTGACTACTTATGGTCACTATGGGAAAAATCCGACCGTTCGAAAATTCAAGATGGCGGCCGCTTGGCGATTGTCAACTTTTTTTTTCTTTGAGCACCTACCCAATATTGGTGTCATTTTCGAATAATTTTGGGACGACTAAAACGACGAAATTAGAAAAAATTTAAAAAACAAGATGGCTGCCGAGATATTTTTCTTTAAAATTTTGAAATTTTAGAGGTGACTTTGTGGGGTCGCATCGGGGTGGTTTTTCAACTTTTTTATAATATTCTTTTTGTTTTCCCTTGAAAGTGTCCTCAGTTTTGATATTTTGGGGATAATTTTTTTTTCAACAAGATGGCGGAACCCGTGGCGGCCATTTTGTAAAATGTACGAAAAATTGCATTTTTTGAACGAAAAAATTAGTAGGTTGGCAACACTTGAGGGGGTTACTTTGTATGGGGCGGTTGTGTAACTTGACCGAAAGTGTTGCCATGTTTGGTTTTTCTTTTCTTCGTTCATACAATTTTTTGGACTTTCCATTCAAAAATATGAAAAGTAGAAGGAAAAACCTTTTTGATAAAAAAATTAAACAAGGAGATTTCTTGTGGTATTCGTAATGACATTTGACCATTTTCATCTTAATTAACTGGCAACACTGGAGTCCAGAATTTTTTTCACTTTTCGAGTAGTTGAGTCTAAACTATAGATCAAGAGTATAAGAAATGTATGGGAGATATTTCTTAATTAAATCATTCGTTTTGGAAAAATAATAAAATTTCAGTGTTGCCATACAAAAAATAATATTTTTCATACAAATTTATTTTTGGATTAAATATTTCGCTACTATAATGTATAAGGCATTTGAAGGTACTGATATTTTGTGAATTTTGGTGAAAAAAAATTTAGTGTTGCCATACAAAAAATAATAATTTTCATACAAATGTTTTCTTTTTTCAAATATTTGAGGTGGTTGTCTTCATTTGATGGCCTTATAATGTATAGGGCGATTGTAGGTTCCAATAGTCCGTAAATGATCGTGAAAAAATATTTTTGGGTTGCCATACAAAAAATAAAAGTTTTCATACAAAATGTACATTTTTATGTACTATTTCAGGCTATTTCATCAATCTTTTGTCATTACAATATATCAGGAGGTTGTTGGTACTTATTGATCGTACACATCGGAGGAAAAATGTTGCAGTGTTGCCATATAAAAATATTAATTTTCATACAAATGTATTTTGTGTCGAATATTTCAGATTGTTTGTCCATTGAATGTCAATACGATGTACTCGTATGAGGCGTTTAATAGTCTTAAGGGTTATTATTAGTTATTGTTATCAACTAGCTGACCCGGCAAACTTTGTAACGCCTATCAATTTCTCCCTCTCCCTCTCCATCGCTTTCCTTCCCCTTTCTCTCCCCCTCCCGCCCCTCCCTCTCCCACTCCCTCAGCAACTTCCACTCGCTTACACTCCGTCTCACCCTCCCTCTCCCCCTCTTAACCCTTTCACTCGCCCTTTCCCCCTTCCTCCCTCTTCCGCTACCTCTCCGTCTCCCCCTCCCTCTTCTTCTCTCTCCCTCTCCTCCTCCCTCTTTCTCCCCCTCACTTCCTCTCTCTATTTCTACTCTTTCCCTCTCCCTCTTCCTACCTCCCCTTCTCCCTCTCGTTTCCCCTCTCCCTCTGCCCCTCTCTTAACTCTCCTGCTACCTCTCCCTGCCTTCCCCTCTTCGTCCCTCTCCCTCTCGTTCTTCCACCCTCTCACTCTCCCTCCCTCTCCCACCCACTCTCTCCGTCTACCTCTCCCTCTCCCTCTCTCTCACCCCCTCCTTCTCCCACTCCCTCTCCCTTACTCTCACCCTCTCCCTCTCATATTCTGTTAATCATGCCAAAAAAATAGATAAACCAAAAGTAGTAGTTTGAAGCCAAACATTTCGCAAACATACCCCTAAATCGAAAAATAAATTTCAAAGACCAATGATATTTTTGAAAAAAAAACTATTTATTTATTTTGTCCTTTGCGAAAGAGAAAGGCACGCGCGCTGCTTTAGCAGCGCGCGCCCCACGCAAAAACCTAGTTTTATTATATATAATCCTAGACTTACGGGGAGTGAACTATATAATTGTTCTCCCAGAAGGAGGCGAGATGGGATTTTGTTGTCTATGGCGAAAGTTCTCCATCTCCTCCCGACACCTCGGGAAAAATCTGACATTTCCCATTTTCAAGATGGCGGCTGCGCGGCGATTATCAACTTTTTTGTTTATGGCCTTTTGCAAAATGTTTTTGAGGTTATTCGTAAAGTTTAAGAAGGGAATTACGAAAAAATGAGAAAAAAATGAAAAAACGAGATGGCCGCCGAGTTATTTTGGTTTGAATTTTTTCCATTTTAGAGGTGACTTTGAGGGGTCGCATCGGGGTGGTTTTTCAACTTTTTTGCAATATTTTTTTTGCATTCGCTAGGAGGTATCCTTAATTTTGATATTTTGGAGATATTTATTTTTTTGACTAGATGCCGGACGCGGTGGCGGCCATTTTGAAAAATGTACGAAAAATGATATTTTTTGGGTGCATTTTTCTTCTGGTTGGCAACATTTGAGCGGGTCCCTTTGTTCCGGGCGGTTATGTAACTTGACCCAAAGTGTTGCCAGGTTTTATTTTTTTTATCTTCGTTCACACATTTTTTTGGACTTTCTATTCAAAAACATGAAAAGTAGAAGGAGCAATATTTTTGATACAAATGTCACACATGCAAACGTGTCCTGGTTGTCGTAATGACATTTGACCATTTTCGTCGATTTCACCTGGCAACACTGACTGCTGGAATTTTTTTTTCGTTTTACGAAAACCCGAATTGATCTCCCAGAAGGAGTGGTGGAGGATGAGTCCTTTGTATGGGAGAATTTTTTGTTGACCCCCGGATCTATGGGAAAAATCCGACTTTTCGAAAATCCAAGATGGCGGCCGAGGTGAAATGATCAACTTTTTTTTTTATTATGCAGCTACCCGAGATTGGTGTCGTTTTCGGCTAATGTTGGAAAAAGTGTTACGAAAAATTTGGAAAAATTTGAAAAAACAAGATGGCCGCCGAGATATTTTGATTTAAAAATTTTCAATTTTCGAGGTGACTTTGCGGGGTCGGATTGCATTGGGTTTTAAACTTTTTTGCAATTTTTTTTCTTTGTTGCCTTGCATCTATCCCCAATTTTGACGTTTGGGGTATATTTTTTTTTTTCGCCAAGATGGCAGACCCCGTGGCGGCCATTTTATAAAATGTACGAAAAATTGCATTTTTTGAAGGAAAAAATTTTTAGGTTGTCAACATTTGAGGGGGTCACTTTGTATGGGGCGGTTGTGGGACTTGGTCTGAAGTGTTGCCAGGGTATGTTGATTTTTTTTTCATTCATACATTTTTGTGAACTTTCTATTCAAAAATATAAAAAAAAGAAGGAGAAACATTTTTGATCAAAAAATTTCACAAAAAAAATTTTAGTGGGTGTCGTAATGACATTTGAACATTTTCATCTAAATTAACTGGCAACACTGGGAGCTAGAATTTTTTTTCCCGTTTTTTCACATTTCGAGTAGCCCAGCCGAAAGTATTGGTGGGGGGTTATAATGATGTACGGAGAAGTTGCTTGACTACTTATGGTCACTATGGGAAAAATCCGACCGTTCGAAAATTCAAGATGGCGGCCGCTCGACGATAGTCAACTTTTTTATTTAAGCGAGCACCTACCCAATATTGGTATCATTTTCGAATAATTTTGGGACGACTAATACGATGAAATTAGAAAAAAATTAAAAAACAAGATGGCCGCCGAGATATTTTTCTTTAAAGTTTTGAAATTTTAGAGGTGACTTTGTGGGGTCGCATCGGGGTGGTTTTTCAATTTTTTTCCAATATTCTTTTTGTTTTCCCTTGAAAGTGTCCTCAATTTTGATATTTTGGGGATATTATTTTTTTGACAAGATGGCGGACCGCGTGGCGGCCATTTTGTAAAATATATAAAAAATTGCATTTTTTGAGGGAAAAAATTAATAGGTTGGCAACACTTGAGGGGGTTACTTTGTATGAGGTGTTTGTGTAAATTGACCGAAAGTGTTGCCATGTTTGGTTTTTCTTTTCTTCGTTCATACAATTTTTTGGACTTTCCATTCAAAAATATGAAAAGTAGAAGGAAAAATATTTTTTATCAAAATATTTTACCAAAACATTTCAAGTGGTCGTCGTAATGACATTTGACCATTTTCATCTTAATAAACTGGCAACACTGGAGTCCAGAATTTTTTTCACTTTTCGAGTAGTTGAGCCTAAACTATAGATCAAGTGTATGAACAATGTATGGGAGATATTTTTTAATTAAATCATTTAATTCGGTAAAACTATAAAATTTTAGTGTTGCCATACAAAAAATAATAATTTTAATACAAATTTATTTTTGGATTGAGTATTTCGCTACTATAATGTATGGGGCATTTGTAGGTACTGATATTTTATGAATTTTGGTGAAAAAAAATTTCAGTGTTGCCATACAAAAAATAATAATTTTCATACAAATGTTTTCTTTTTTCAAATATTTGAGGCAGTTGTCTTTATTTGATGGCCTTATAATGTATGGGGTGATTGTAGGCTCCAATAGTTTGTACATGATGGTGAAAAAATATTTTAAGGTTGCCATACAAAAAAAAAGTTTTCATACAAATCTACTTTTTTATGTAATCATTTCATCAATCTTATGTCATTACAATATATCAGGAGGTTGTTGGTACTTATAGATCGTACACATCGGAGGGAAAATGTTGCAGTGTTGCCACACAAAAATATAAATTTTCATACAAATGTATTTTGTGTCGAATATTTCAGATTGTTTGTCCATTGAATGTCAATACGATGTACTCGTATGAGGCGTTTATTAGTATTAAGGGTTATTATTAGTTATCAACTAGCTAACCAGGCAAACTTTGTACCACCTATCAATTTCTCCTTCTCCCTCTCCATCGCTTTCCTTCCCCTCCACCAACCCCTTGCCCTCCCTCTCCCACTATTTCTCCTCCTCCCTTTCCCTCCCCTCCCCCTCCCTCTTTCTCTCTTTCCCTCTCCTTCTCCCTCTTCCTCCCCTTCTCTCTCTCCCTCCCCCTCTCCCTCCCTCTCTCTCTCCCTCTCCATCTTCCTCCCTCTCACTCTCTCTCCCTCTCCCTCTCCCGCCCTCTCTCTACGTCTATCTCTCCCTTTCCCTTTCCCTCTCCCTCTTCCTCACCCCCTCCCTCACCCTCTCCCTCTCATATTCTGTTAATCATGCCAAAAAAATAGACAAACCAAAAGTAGTAGTATAAGCCAAACATTTCGCAAACAGACCCCGGAATCGAAAAATAAATTTCCAAGACCGATGACAATTTTGAAAAGAACTATTTATTTATTTTGTCTTTTGCAAAAGAGAAAGGCACGCGCGCTGCTTTAGCAGCGCGCGCCCCACGCGAAAACCTAGTTATAATATATAATCCTAGACTTACCACGTAGTGAACTATAGAATTGTTCTCCCAGAAGGAGTAGAGATAGGATTTTGTTGTCTATGGCGAAAGTTCTCCATCTCCTTCCGACACCTCGGGAAAAATCTGACATTTCCCATTTTCAAGATGGCGGCTGCGCGGCGGTTGTCAACTTTTTTGTTTATGGCTTTTTGCCCAATGTTTTTGGGGGTTTTCGTAAAGTTTAGGAAGGGAATTACGAAAAAATGAGAAAAAAATGAAAAAACAAGATGGCCGCCGAGTTATTATGGTTTGAATTTTTTCGATTTTAGAGGTGAGTTTGAGGGATCGCATCGGGGAGGTTTTTCAACTTTTTTGCAATATTTTTTTTGCATTCGCTTGAGGGTATCCTCGATTTTGATATTTTGGGAATATTTATTTTTTCGACAAGATGGCGGACGCGGTGGCGGCTATTTTGAAAAATGTACGAAAAATGACATTTTTTGGGTGCATTTTTCTTCTGGTTGGCAACATTTGAGCGGGTCCCTTTGTTCCGGGCGGTTGTGTAACTTGACCCAAGGTGTTGCCAGGTTTTATTTTTTTAATCTTCGTTCACACATTTTTTTGGACTTTCTATTCAAAAACATGAAAAGTAGAAGGAGCAATATTTTTATCAAAAATTCGCATGGGCAAACGTGTCCTGATTGTCATAATGACATTTGACCATTTTCGTCGATGTCGACTGGCAACACTGACTGCTGGAATTTTTTTTTCGTTTTACGAAAACCCGAATTGATCTCCCAGAAGGAGTGATGTGGGGTAGATACTATGTATGAGGGAATTTTTGGTTCACTCTCGGATCTATGGGAAAACTCCAACTTTTCAAAAATCCAAGATGGCGGCCGAGGTGAAAAGACCAACTTTTTTTTTTATTATGCAGCTACCCGAGATTGGTGTCGTTTTCGACTAATGTTGGGAAAAGTGTTACGATGAATTTAGAAAAATTTGAAAAAACAAGATGGCCGCCGAGATATTTAAGTTTAAAATTTTTCAATTTTCGATGCTACTTGCGGGGTCGGATTGCGTTGGGTTTTTAACTTTTTTGCGATTTTTTTTCCTTTGTTGCCTTGGATCTATCCCCAATTTTGACGTTTGGGGTATATTTTTTTTTTTCGACATGATGGCGGACCCCGTGGCGGCCATTTTATAAAATGTACGAAAAATTGCATTTTTTGAAGGAAAAAATTTTTAGGTTGGCAACATTTGAGGGGGTTACTTTGTATGGGGCGGTTGTGGGTCTTAGTCTGAAGTATTGCCAGGTTACGTTGATTTTTTTTTCTTTCATACATTTTTGTGAACTTTCTATTCAAAAATATAAAAAGTAGAAGGAGAAACATTTTTAATCAAAAAATTTCAACAAAAAATTTTTAGTGGTTGTCGTAATGACATTTGACCATTTTCATCTAAATTAACTGGCAACACTGGGAGCTAGAATTTTTTTTCCCGTTTTTTCACATTTCGAGTAGCCCAGCCGAAAGTATTGGTGGGGGGTTAAAATGATGTATGGGAAAGTTGCTTGACTATTTATGGTTGCTATGGGAAAAATCCGACCGTTCGAAAATTCAAGATGGCGGCCGCTCGGCGATTGTCAACTTTTTTATTTATGTGAGCACCTACTTAATATTGGTACCATTTTCGAATAACTTTGGGACGACTAATACGATGAAATTAGAAAAAATTTCAAAAACAAGATGGCCGCCGAGATATTTTTCTTTAAAGTTTTGAAATTTTAGAGGTGAATTTGTGGGGTCGCATCGGGGTGGTTATTCAACTTTTTTATAATATTTATTTTGTATTCCCTCGAAATTGTCCTCAATTTTGATATTTTGGGAGTATTTATTTTTTTCGACAAGATGGCGGACACCGTGGCGGCCATTTTGTGAAATGTACGAAAAATGACATTTTTTGAACGAAAAAAATTAGTAGGTTGGCAACACTTGAGGGGGTTGCTTTGTATGGAGAAGTTGTGCAACTTGACCAAAAGTATTGCCATGTTTGGTTTTTCTTTTCTTCGTTCATACAATTTTTTGGACTTTCCTTTCAAAAATATGAAAAGTAGAAGGAAAAATATTTTTGATAAAAAAATCAAACAAGGAGATTTCTTGTGGTAGTCGTAATGACATTTGACCATTTTCATCTTAATTAACTGGCAACACTGGGGTACCGATTTTTTTTCACTTTTCGAGTAGTTGAGCCTAAACTATAGATCAAAAGTATGAAAAATGTATGAAGATATTTCTCAATTAAATCATTTGTTTTGAGAAACCAATAAAATTTCAGTGTTGCCATACAAAAAATAATAATTTTCATACAAATTTATTTTCGGATTAAATATTTTCGCTACTATAATGTATTGGGCATTTGTAGGTACTGATATTTTGTGAATTTTGGTGAAAAAAAATTCAGTGTTGCCATACAAAAAATTATAATTTTCATACAAATGTTTTCTTTTTTCAAATATTTGAGGCGGTTATCTTCATTTGATGGCCTTATAATGTATGGGGCGATTGTAGTTTCCAATAGTTCGTAAATGATGGTGAAAAAATATTTTAGGGTTGCCATACAAAAAATTGAAGTTATCATACAAAATGTACTTTTTTATGTAATATTTCAGGTTATTTCATCAATCTTATGTCATAACAATATATCAGGAGGTTGTGGGTACTTAAAGATCGTACACATCGGAGGAAAATGTTGCAGTGTTGCCATATAAAAATTTTAATTTTCATACAAATGTAAAAGGTAAAAGGCTAAAAATTCCTTTATCTTTGCTTGTTTTTGTGAATAAGGGAGTGAGACTCTTAGATTTTATTGTTTGTGCTTTGCTCCTTCGAATAAATGCTTTTTCTTTCTTTCTTTCTTTCTTTCTATTTTGTGTCGAATATTTCAGATTGTTTGTCCATTGAATGTCAATACAATGTATGAGGCATTTATTAGTATTAAGGGTTATTATTAGTATTAGTACTATTATTATTATTATCATTCTCGTCGTAGCTTGCATCTCGGGTGGTCATGTTACCGGTTATCATAATTTAATCGTGAAATTCATACATAGAAAAAACGCATTAGTCAGTATAAATCAGTGAGTGATTAGAACTACATTCGCTTACATCTGTAATCAAAACTTTCCATTGTGTGTGAAGGATCGCAAGTGCCGTCGTTGAACCTGTCCTTTTCTCGCGTAGCATCTTCTGTACGTGACTGAGGGGTGCATTACCTCACCCCCTCTGGGCTAAGAGACGGAAAGTTATTTTTTAACTCTGTCGCACTTGTGTAAGTTGTATATCATACACGGAAATGCAACGTACATCGCCAAAGAGCTGTTCATCGGACTCGAATATTCCATCATCAATGGATTATGAGGATGATTCTTACGTAAGTTATCGGAAGAAGAAACAACCGGACGTTATGGCAATTTTAGAAGAAAAATTTAACAACCAGCTATTGCTGTGGGACATAAAAATCACTAATAGTATTACGACTGCAGTTAACTCCGCCTTCTCACAGGAAATGTCTAAAATCTCAACTTTGCTATCGGATATAAACACAAATATGTCACAGCTAAACAAGGACAATCAAGATATACGGACATCTCTCAACGAAACTAATCACCGACTTTGTGAAGTGGAGAAATATATAACTGATTCTTCTAACCGTCAAGACGTTTTTGAATGCCGCATAACAACAATGGAAGATAACCTCTCTCGAAGCATCAACATACCTACTCAAGTGGAATCCCTCGAAAATAAAATAGCAATGATGGAGCAGCAAGCAAGGAATTGCAACATAGAAATATCTAACATGCCTGAGCGGCGCGGAGAGAACTTGCCGAAGATTCTAGAATTCTTAGGTGATGCCATTAAATACCCGATTCGTGCTTCAGACATTATCTCTGTGCATCGAGTACAACAAGCGGATCCTAAAAGTCAACGGCAAAAAAACGTAATTGCTAAATTTACTAACAAATTCATCCGTGATAATGTCATATCTGCCTATCGTGCCTGTAAGGGGTTGGATTCTACTAAGCTTAACATAAATGGATCGCCGGCCACTATTTATGTTAACGAACATCTCACGCTTAAGAATAAGCTACTATTTCGTCAATGCCGAGAAGAAGCAAAGAAGCAAAATTATAAGTACGTCTGGGTCAAACACGGAACAATCCTGGTACGGAAGTCCGAAACTACACCAGTCCTTGCTATTAGATCTGTTCATGATGTTTCGAAAATTAAGTGAATATGGAAACCGATGTATAAGTATTAATATTAGCAAGCTAAAACGGTATAAATACATATTTATCCGGATGTATACATGTATACTACTATATTATAATGTTTGTAACGGGTATACCGTAAGTAAGTTACCTATTATCTTTATTTTCTTGACTACGTTCCCGGGTGCGTATGTATTACATTGTTTGCATATAATTGCTAAGACTATACTTCTAGTTATTATCCATATCGAAACTGAATCGTGTGGTAACTATAATATGTCTTACTACTCTGAAGTTCTTGTGCCTTCTTGCATAATTTTTGTGTATACAAGTTTGATTATTAGGAGTTGTTTTCTGTCCAATTATTATATCACGCTCTTTTATAACAGCGGTTATGTTAACTTTCAAACTATAAATAGGGGTTCAATATGGACACAGCGATTCATTATAAATATGAGTACGTTAACTGATTACTTTACACCTGCTAAAGAATCAATTGTTAAATATGATAATATCCAATTAGTCCACTATGGTATGGTAAGTTATATATTTTTCGAATCATTTAATAATAGATAAGCATATACTTTCCTTTTATTATCAAAACTGTCGAGGTTTAAGGACCAAACTACATACTGTTTATATGAACATACTATCACATAACTATGACGTCGTAATCTTAACTGAGACTTGGCTACGTGAGAGTATATGTGATAATGAGTATATAGATGAACGTTATCAAGTATTTCGATGTGACAGGGACCGCGAGGGCAGCGGGCGCGGCGACGGCGGCGGCGTGCTGGTAGCGGTGCGCCGTGAGCTCCACGCGGCGCCGCTGCTCTCGGCCGTCGCCGGCGCCGTCCGCCCGCTGCCGCTCGTAGACCACGTCATGGTTGAGTTACGAATGCGCAACTATAGTTTTGTGATTAGCGCTGCATACATTCCTCCAAACTTAAACACGGAGACTTATACATTGCACTTTAACCTGCTATGTTCTGTATTGCAATCGTCGGACGTTAATGAATTTATAGTGGTTGGGGATTACAATTTACCGACGTTGGAGTGGCGAGATCGTGGCAATTATCTTGAGCCAGTAAGTTTAAGCAACTACTGTATGTCAAACAAATTATTATTAAATTTAATTAATTCGTTAAATTGTGTACAAGTCAATACACATAAAAACACAAGGAATCGCTTACTGGACTTATTCCTGACAAATATAGTAGATACTACGACCTTTCTTGCTCCAATGCCACTAGTACAACCGGATAATTACCACCCCCCCTTTTACGCCTTAGTACCATTGAATAATAGCCATTTTTCACCTATTGCATCCCAACCCAGAGTTCAAATTAACTTCAAAAAAGGTAACTATAACTCAATAAATAATAATATTCTATGTACTGATTGGGACAATTTGTTCCTTAACAAAAGTGCTGAGGACGCTGTAGCCTTATTTTATGAAAATATCTATAGTTTAATAAAAATGCATATTCCCACTAAAATTATACGATCATTCTCCTACCCTGTTTGGTTTTCTCCGGCGTTAACACATATCTTTAAAAACAAAAATAAAGCATGGATTAAATGGAAAAAATTTAAAAATAACTCTGACTATGAAATATTCTCCATGTACAGAAGTCGCTTTAAAGTTGAATCAGATATATGTTATAAAAATTATGTAAAGTCTTTAGAAACAAAAATTACTAACAACATTAAATATTTTTGGACACACATAAATAACAATGTAAAATCGAAGTCCGACATACCTATTGCAATATCCTATAACAATTTAGTTGCTGAGAACCCCATTGATGTTTGCAATGTTTTCTCTTCATTTTTTAAGTCAGTATATAAACCCAGTAGCGTAACAGAAGACTACGACATTGATAAAATTCCTGATTGTAACCATTTCTCTGAACTTAATCTTAATCACATACAAATCTCTGAAGAATCCGTATTGAATGAACTTAAACGTATAGACGTCACTAAAGGTCCTGGACTGGATAATATACATCCATATTTTCTTAAATCTACCGCTTTAACTATTTATAAACCTATAAATAGACTGTTTAACATATGTCTTTTGCAAGGTGTCTTTCCTACAGTTTGGAAATCAGCGCGAATTGTTCCAGTTCATAAGGGTGGAAGTAAAACCAACGTGGAGAACTATCGCCCTATTTCAATATTATCTACAATATCAAAATTATTTGAAAGACTTGTTCATAATAATATCTACCCGTCTATTCATAACATTATTATAACGCAACAACATGGCTTTGTCAATCGTCGTTCAACAGTTACAAATTTATTAACATATACTTCCTATCTGTTTGAGGGCCTAGATGCCAACAAACAGATAGATAGTATATATACAGACTTTCGCAAAGCATTTGATGGAGTTGACCATAAAATGTTATTAGATAAGCTAGCATTTAATGGAATCCGTGGTAATTTGTGGCGCTGGTTTAAGTCCTACGTAAGTAATCGTACTCAGAAGGTTGTTATTAAGGGATACGAATCAGACTTTGTTTCAGTAACATCGGGAGTCCCGCAAGGCTCAATACTAGGTCCATTGCTGTTTATAATATTTATTAACGACATTAATAACTGTTTCAAATACGCTAATATATTGCTGTATGCTGATGATCTTAAAATTTATCATGTAATTGAAAACTCTGATGACCATGCAAAGCTCCAAGCTGACTTGGATCGCTTTACAACCTACTGTAATGATTTAAAACTTGATTTGAGTATTAACAAATGTAAATCTATCACCTTTACTAGGAAAAAGAACATTAGTAACTTTCCTTATAAGTTAAATAATATTAACCTAGAAGTGGTTAATTCCATTAGAGACTTAGGAGTAACGCTAGATAGTAAATTACATCTTAACTTACACGTGGATAATATAATAAATAAATCCCTTAAATTATATGGATTTGTATTACGCACAAGTATTAAATTTACACAACCTTCCACTTATCTGTACCTTTACAAAACACTAATACGTTCTCAACTTGAATATGCTGTGTCCATCTGGAATCCTTTTTATACAAAATATATAGACTCGCTTGAAAAAGTCCAAAAAAAGTTTCTTAAGAGCATGCAATATAGATGCTTCCATAACCGTTTATCATATATTCAACTTATGGACAAATACAAACTCATAACCTTGAAAAATAGACGTACTCAATTAGAAGGCATGTTATTATATGATTTATGTCATAACAGATATGATTGTACTCCTCTAATAAATAAAATATGTTATAATGTGCCTACCAGGACACATTGCCGTCATCCTACTAAACTATTTGCTACTACAAGTTGCCGCACTAATGCTGGCAAACGTTCCCCTTTATATCGCTTAGTGGCATCTTATAATAATAATTTCAACAATATAGATATGTTTGCAGTATGTCCTGGCAGGTTTAAAAGACTACTAATGGATAACTTAAAGTGTAAATAGAATAAATTCACCTAACTTACTGTAATTACCTCCCCTGATGTGACCACCTTTAATAAATTATATTAAGTAAGCTGTGGTTAACGATGCTGGTTAGCGACATATTACAACTATATAGTTTACATGTGTACTATTACATTGTCGTGTACTGTTGGTTGACCCAAATAAAGTGAAAAAAAAAAAAATTAGTTATCAACTAGCTGACCCAGCAAACTTTGTACCGCCTATCAATTTCTCCTTCTCCCTCTCCATCGCTTTCCTTCCCCTCTACCTCCCCCTTGCCCTCCCTCTTCCGCTACCTCTCCTCCTCAATCTCCCTCCCCTCTCCCTACCTCTCCCCTTCTTAACCTTTCTATCGCCCTTTCCCCCTCCCTCCCTCTCCCGCTCATTCTCCCGCTACCTCTCCGTCTCCCACTCTTCTCTCTCCCTCTTCCTCCCCCTCACCCTCTTCCTCTCTGTCCCTGCTCTTTCCCTCTTCCTCTTCCCCTCCCTTCACTCTTCCGCTACCTCTCCCTCTGCCCCTTTCTTAACTCTCCTGCTACCTCTCCCTGCCTTCCCCTCTTCCTCCCTCTCCCTCTCCATCTTCCACCCTCTCACTCTCCCTCCCTCTCCCACCCACTCTCTCTCCGTATACCTCTCCCTCTCCCTTTCCCTCTGCCTCTCTCTCACCCCTTCCCTCTCCCTCTCATATTCTGTTAATCGTGCCAAAAAAATAGACAAAGCAAAAGTAGTAGTTTAAGCCAAACATTTCGCAAACAGACCCCTGAATCGAAAAATAAATTTCCAAGACCGATGACAATTTTGAAAAAAACTATTTATTTATTTTGTCTTTTGCGAAAGAGAAAGGCACGCGCGCTGCTTTAGCAGCGCGCGCCCCACGCGAAAACCTAGTTATAATATATAATCCTAGACTTACCACTGACTCACCTATACAATTGATCTCCCAGAAGGAGGCGAGATGGGATTTTGTTGTCTATGGCGAAAGTTCTCCATCTCCTCCCGACACCTCGGGAAAAATCTGACATTTTCCATTTTCAAGATGGCGGCTGCGCGGCGATTGTCAACTTTTTTGTTTATGGCCTTTTGCAAATCGTTTTTAAGGGTATTCGTAAAGTTTAAGAAGAGAATTATGAAAAAATGAGAAAAAATTGAAAAAACAAGATGGCCGCCGAGTTATTTTGGATTGAATTTTTTCCATTTTAGAGGTGATTTTGAGGGGTCGCATCGGGAAGGTTTTTCAACTTTTTTGCAATATTTTTGTTGTGTTGTCTTGAAAGTATCCTCGATTTTGATATTTTGGGGATATTTATTTTTTTGACAAGATGGCGGACGCGGTGGCGGCCATTTTGAAAAATGTACGAAAAATGACATTTTTTGGGTGCGTTTTTCTTCTGGTTGGCAACATTTGAGCGGGTCCCTTTGTTCCGGGCGGTTATGTAACTCGACCCAAAGTGTTGCCAAGTTTAATTTTTTTTATCTTCGTTCATATATTTTTTTGGACTTTCTATTCCGACCCGACGACGACGACCCGTGTGGCGCAATGGTTACCATGCCGGATCGCCGCGCCAAGGGTCCTGGGTTCGATTCCCAGCGAGGCGGAAATTTGAATGATGAGTTTGAATTTCTGTTCTTGGTCTGGGTGTGAATGTCCTTGTCTTGTGTGTTGTCCATGGCACCCACGACACAGGGAATCCTAGTGTGGGGCTATGAGTGTGAAGCGTTATTTATTTTTATTTTTATTTATTCAAAAATATGAAAAGTAGAAAGAGCAATATTTTTGATCAAAAATTCACACGGGCAAACGTGTCATGCTTGTCATAATGACATTTGACCATTTTCGTCGATGTCGACTGGCAACACTGGTTGCTGGAATTTTTTTTTCGTTTTACAAAAAGTCGTTTTGATCTCCCAGATGGAGTGGTGGGGGTAGATATAATGTATGGGAGAATTTTTGACTATCTCCCTTGTCTATGGGAAAAATCCGACCTTTCAAAAATCCAAGATGGCGGCCGAGGTGAAATGACCAACTTTTTTTTTATTATGCAGCTACCCGAGATTGGTGTCGTTTTCGGCTAATGTTGGAAAAAGTATTACGAAAAATTTGGAAAAATTTGAAAAAACAAGATGGCCGCCGAGATATCTTGGTTTAAATTTTTTTAATTTTCGAGGCTACTTCGCGGGGTCGGATTGCGTTGGGTTTTAAATTTTTTTGAAATTTTTTTGCTTTGTTGCCTTGCATCTATCCTCAATTTTGACGTGTGGGGTATATTTTTTTTTTTCGACAAGATGGCGGACCCCGTGGCGGCCATTTTGTAAAATGATCGAAAAACTTCATTTTTTGAAGGAAAAAATTTTTAGGTTGGCAACATTTGAGGGGGTCACTTTGTATGGGGCGGTTGTGGGTATTGGTCTGAAGTATTGCCAGGTTGCGTTAATTTTTTTTTCCTTCATACATTTTTGTGAACTTTCTATTCAAAAATATAAAAAGTAGAAGGAGAAACATTTTTAATCAAAAAATTTCACCAAAAAATTTGAAATGGTCGTCGTAATGACATTTGACTATTTTCATCTAATTTAACTGGCAACACTGGGAGCTAGATTTTTTTTTCCTGTTTTTCCACATTTCGAGTAGCCCAGCCGAAAGTATTGGTGGGGGGTTATAATGATGTATGGAAAAGTTGCTTGACTACTTATGGTCACTATGGGAAAAATCCGACCGTTCGAAAATTCAAGATGGCGGCTGCTCGGCGATAGTCAACTTTTTTATTTATTTGAGCACCTACCCAATATTGGTGTCATTTTCGAATAATTTTGGGACGACTAACACGATGAAATTAGAAAAAATTTAAAAAACAAGATGGCCGCCGAGACATTTTTCTTTAAAATTTTGAAATTTTAGATGTGACTTTGTGGGCTCGCATCGGGGTGGTTATTCAACTTTTTAGCGATATTTTTTTTGTGTTGTCTTGAAAGTATCCTCGATTTTGATATTTTGGGAATATTTATTTTTTTGGCGGACGCGGTGGCGGCCATTTTAAAAAATGTACGAAAAATGACATTTTTTGGGTGCATTTTTCTCCGGGTTGGCAACATTTGAGCGGGTCCCTTTGTTCCCGGCGGTTGTGTAACTTGACCCAAAGTATTGCCAGGTTTCATTTTTTTTATCTTCGTTCACACATTTTTTTGGACTTTCTATTCAAAAACATGAAAAGTAGAATGAGCAATATTTTTGATACAAATGTCACACAGGAAACCGTGTCGTGGTCGTCGCTATGACATTTGACCATTTTCGTCGATGTCGACTGGCAACACTGACTGCTGGAATTTTTTTTTCGTTTTACGAAAACCCGAATTGATCTCCCAGAAGGAGTGGTGGGGGGTGAGTTCTTTATATGGGAGAATTTTTTGTTCACCCCCGGATCTATGGGAAAAATCCGACTTTTCGAAAATCCAAGATGGCGGCCGAGGTGAAATGACCAACTTTTTTTTTATTATGCAGCTACCCGAGATTGGTGTCGTTTTCAGCTAATGTTGGGAAAAGTAATACGAAGAATTTGGAAAAATTTGAAAAAACAAGATGGCCGCCGAGATATTTTGATTTAAAATTTTTCAATTTTCGTGGTGAATTTGCGGGGACGGATTGCATTGGGTTTTAAACTTTTTTGGGATTTTTTTTCTTTGTTGCCTTGCATCTATCCCCAATTTTGACGTTTGGGGTATATTTTTTTTTTCGACAAGATGGCGGACCCCGTGGTGGCCATTTTATAAAAAGTACGAAAACTTGCATTTTTTGAAGGAAAAAATTTGTAGGTTGGCAACATTTGAGGGGGTCACTTTGTATGGGGCGGTTGTGGGTCTTAGTTTGAAGTATTGCCAGGTTACGTTGATTTTTTTTTCTTTTATACATTTTTGTGAACTTTCTATTCAAAAATATAAAAAGTAGAAGGAGAAACATTTTTATTCAAAAAAATTCACCAAAAAATTTTTACTGGCTGTCGTAATGACATTTGACCATTTTCATCAAAATTAACTGGCAACACTGGGAGCTAGAATTTTTTTTCCCGTTTTTTCACATTTCGAGTAGCCCAGCCGAAAGTATTGGTGGGGGGTTAAAATAATGTATGAAAAAGTTGCTTGACTACTTATGGTCACTATGGGAAAAATCTGACCGTTCGAAAATTCAAGATGGCGGCCGCTCGGCGATTGTCAACTTTTTTATTTATGTGAGCACCTACCCAATATTGGTGTCATTTTCGAATAATTTTGGGACGACTAATACGATGAAATTAGAAAAAATTTAAAAAACAAGATGGCCGCCGAGATATGTTTCTTTAAAGTTTTGAAATTTTAGAGGTGACTTTGTGGGCTCGCATCGGGGTGGTTATTCAACTTTTTTCTAATATTCTTTTTGTTTTCCCTTGAAAGTGTCCTCAATTTTGATATTTTGGGGATAATTTTTTTTTCAACAAGATGGCGGACTCCGTGGCGGCCATTTGGTAAAATGCACGAAAAATGGCATTTTTTGAAGGAAAAAATTAGTAGGTTGGCAACACTTGAGGGGGTTGCTTTGTATGGGGCGGTTGTGTAACTTGATTGAAAGTGTTGCCATGTTTGGTTTTTCTTTTCTTTGTTCATACAATTTTTTGGACTTTCCATTCAAAAATATGAAAAGTAGAAGGAAAAATATTTTTAATCAAAATATTTTACCAAAACATTTCAAGTGGTCGTCGTAATGACATTTGACCATTTTCATCTTAATAAACTGGCAACACTGGAGTCCAGAATTTTTTTCACTTTTCGAGTAATTGAGCCTAAACTGTAGATCAAGAGTATAAGAAATGTATGGGAGATATTTTTTAATTAAATCATTCGTTTTGAAAAAACAATAAAATTAAAGTGTTGCCATACAAAAAATAATAATTTTCATACAAATTTATTTTTGGATTTAATATTTCGCTACTATAATGTATGGGGCAATTGTAGGTACTGATATTTAATGAATTTTGGTGAAAAAAATTTCAGTGTTGCCATACAAAAAATAATAATTTTCATACAAATGTTTTCTGTTTTCAAATATTTGAGGTGGTTGTCTTCATTCGATGGCCTTATAATGTATGGGGCGATTGTAGGTATTAATAGTTCGTAAATCATGGTGAAAAAATATTTTAGGGTTGCCATACAAAAAATAAAAGTTTTCATACAAATGTACTTTCTTATGTAATATTTCAGGCTATTTCATCAATCTTATGTCATTACTGGTTGTTGGTACTTATAGATCGTACATATTGGAGGAAAAATGTTGCAGTGTTGCCATATAAAAATATTAATTTTCATACAAATGTATTTTGTGTCGATTATTTCAGATTGTTTGTCCATTGAATGTTAATACAATGTATGTGGCGTTTATTACTTTTAAGGAATATTATTAGTTATCAACTAAGCTCAGGACTAAAGCTCACCGATTCCGTAAGAAAAGTAAAACTCTTGATATCTCGTCCTATATGAAAAAGCCAACATTCCAAGACAAAAATACAAGAAACCAGAATGTCGACACCGAATAGCAACTAGCGCCCCCCTCACAGCATCCTCTAGGCCGGCCAGTCACCGGAACTACATCGGAGGATTCAGACTATGGCCCCCCAAACAAAAATCGAAAGAGAGATCCATCACACTATCTATATTATATTACAAATTTAAATGTACGAACATTAAAATCCGACTCTAGAATTGTAGAGCTACAATATGCAACACAAAAACTAAAATGGGATATAATCGGCTTATGTGAAACTAGAAGAGGAAGCGAAGAAATAGAAGAACACTCTGAATTTATTTTATACCACACAGGAAGTACACATGGCCAATACGGAGTTGGATTTTTAGTCAAAAAATATCTAAAGAAGAGCAATATCCTATTCAAAAGCTATTCCGATAGAATAGCTACTCTAGAAATCACCTTATCGAATAACACCATACTATCTATAATCCAGGCTTACGCACCCACCGAAAAATGTAACGAAGATGAGCTAGATATATTTTATATTACATTAGAAACGGCAATAGAAGAGACTAGCTCAAAAAACCTAATAGTGATGGGTGACTTTAATGCCCAAATAGGAAAAGCTCTACAGGGTGAAGAACAAGCGTTCGGTAAGTATTCGAACGGAAAACGATCAAAGCATGGACAAAAATTGGTAGAGTTTGCCCTAGAAAAGAACCTCAAATTTACAAATAGTATGTTTAAAATAAGAAAAAATAAAAAATGGACTTGGCAATCACCAAATGGCCTATATAAAACTGAAATTGATTATATACTTACATCAACCAGTCTAATCATACATAACTTCAACATAATCCAAAATCTTAACTTTAATACGGACCACAGAATGGTACGGTGCAAAATATACGTAAAAACAACTGAAAGAAGGAAGTATATCAGAACTTATAATAGCTACACTAAAGATCTACAAATACTAACAAATGAGAGCAGGAAACAACTAGAAGAAAAGCTCACAGCAGCAACTTCAACGTCATCAGAAATACAAATACAATATAAAAACTTTGAGAAAGAAATGTCCCAGTTATTTACACAAATACCTAAAGCAAGGGAAAACAAAAAATACGAAATGAAACTACAGATAAAGAAATTATTCGAAGAAAGAAAACAACTTTACAGCAAAAAGAGAACTAAGGCAACTCAACTAAAAATCAGTCAGCTAAGCAAGAAAATTAATAGATTAATTTCAGAAAATAAGAAAGCACACAGAAGTAGTACATTCGAGAAATTCATAAACAAAACAGGAGCTGTTAAAAAAGCATATAAGGAACTGCAAACTTCCTCAAAATGGGCGATAAACATAACAGATAGAGCTGGAAAAAAAATATCAAAAAGAGCAGACATAATAAGAGAAGCTACAAACTTTTATCAGGATCTCTATTCTGCACACACAATATCTAAACTTCAAAATTTTATTTCAGAGAACACATACCAAGCAGAAGTAATACCTTCAATTCTGAGTTCGGAGATTGAATTCGCAATCAAGTCACAAAAAAATGAAAAGTCACCAGGAGAGGACAATATAACTAACGAGCTATTGAAAACTTTATCAGGAACTCTACAAAGACCTCTACAAATTATTTTCAACAACATACTGGAAAAAGCAATAACTCCAAACCAATGGTCCAGATCCATAACGATTCTACTACATAAGAAAGGAGATAGAGACAACTTGAATAACTACCGGCCTATTAGTCTATTGAGTAACATATACAAAGTTTTCTCAAAAGTCATACTGAATAGAATCGCTAAAACTTTAGACGAGAATCAGCCATGTGAACAAGCGGGATTCAGAAGAAATTTTTCAACAATAGACCACATCCATGTAGTGACACAATTGATCCAAAAATACAAAGAGTTTGGCAAGACTCTATACATATGTTTCATAGATTACAAAAAGGCTTTTGATTCTCTACATTACTCCGCTATATGGGATGCCTTAATACAACAAAACATCGATATAAAGTACATAGAGCTCCTGCATAGTATATATTCAAAAAGTTCGACAAGAATACGATTGGAGACAGACGGACCAGAGTTCCCAATAATGAAAGGTGTTAGACAAGGTGACCCGCTCTCACCTAAAATATTTTCGGCAGTACTCGAGATGGTATTTAGGAGAATTAACTGGGAGGATCAAGGGTTAAAAATAAACGGACAATATATAAGCCACCTGCGATTCGCGGACGACATTGCTATATTTGCCGAAGAGAGTACACAATTGGAAAAAATGATTAGCGAATTAGCAACGGAGAGTCAAAAAGTCGGTTTGTCACTAAATGCTACTAAGACAAAAATTCTAACCAATAGCAAAAAACAACCTATCAAAGTACATGGGGAAAATTTGGAGTATGTTGCGGAATACATCTATCTAGGTCAATCAATTTCATTCAAAGAACAAACAGAAAACGAAATAAACAGACGAATTGCAATTTCCTGGAAAAAAATACTGGAATTTGAAAGAAATTATGAAAAATAAAGACATAAATATAAAAATAAAAAGAAAGTTGTATAATACAGTAATCCTGCCATGTCTCACATATGGTTGTCAAACATGGTCCCTGCGTAAAAAAGACGAAAACAAACTAGCCGTACACCAACGCAAAATGGAGAGAAGTTTGTTGAATATTAGAATATTTGACAAAATAAAAAATATAACCATACGAAGAAAAACGAAAATAAATGACGTTATCCAAAACATAAGAAACTTGAAATGGAAATGGGCGGGTCATGTGTGCCGGATGACAAATGATAGATGGACAAAGAGAATAACAGAATGGATACCTAGAGATGGGCAAAGAAGTAGAGGAAGACCAAGGAAAAGGTGGGAGGACGTGTTTAAAGAAAGATGTGGACCAAACTGGATAAGACTGGCTAGAGATAGAGAAACCTGGAGGAAAATGGGGGAGGCCTACGCCGCGGAGGCGACTTCCACAATTGAATAAATAAAAAATAAATTAATTAATTAATATAAACTAAATAGTAAATAATTAATTATATAAATAGACAATTAAATTAATAAATAGAATAATAAAATTAATAAGTATTTAGAACAAAAAATGTTGTATATTATATATATTGATTATTATTTAAATGCATTTATGTAAGACGAAATTAACTATAATAATACTGTAATTTGTAAATGAATTGTCAAAAATTGTGGTAGAATAAAGGCTATTTTTATTTTTATTTTTATTTTATTTTTTATTAGTTATCAACTAGCTGACCCGGCAAACTTTGTACCGCCTATCAATTTCTCCTTCTCCCTCTCCATCGCTTTCCTTCCCCCTCTACCTCCTCCTTGCCCTCCCTCTGGAGCTACCTCTCCTCCTCCCTTTCCCTCCCCTCTCCCCTACCTCCTGCCCTCAGAACCTTTCCCTCGCCCTTTCCCCCTCCCTCTCTCTCCCGCTCCTTTTCCGTCTCCCCTCCCTCTTCCTCTCTCTCCCTCTCCTTCTCCCCCTTCTTCCTCCTCTCCCTCCCTCTCGATCTCCCTCCCTCTCCCGCCCATTCTTTCTCCGTCTACCTCTCCCTCTCCCTCTCCCTCTCCCTCTCCCTCTCCTTCACCCCCTCCCTCTCCCTCACCCTCTCATATTCTGTTGATCATGCCAAAAAATAGACAAACCAAAAGTAGTAGTTTGAAGCCAAACATTTCGCAAACATACCCCTGAATCAAAAAATAAATTTCAAAGACCAATTATATTTTTGAAAAAACTATTTATTTTGTCTTTTGCGAAAGAGAAAGGCACGCGCGCGAAAACCTAGTTATATATAAAATTGAAAAAAGATACACTGATCAAACAAAAAATCTCAGAAACTACCGAACAGATTATGATGAAATTTGGCAGGGAGATAGTTTATGCTAAGGAGACGTCAGCTAAAAACGGATTTTTGGAAATGCACCCCCTAAGGGTAAAAATAGAGATTAGAAGTTATTTTCATACAAGCCGACTTCGTCAGTTTTAGAGTTATAAATATGAAATTTTTCATGTAAGCTTATAGTAATAAACAAAAGTTAACTTTAACATATTTTTTTGGAAAATCATCCCTTAAAGGGTTAATTTAGCGGATTGAACTCAGTAGGCAACTTCGTCATTTTTGAAGTTAAAAACATGAAAATTTACATATTAGCTCAAAATTAGAAACTAAATTTTGAAGTATTACGTTTTTTTGGAACTCATCCCGTAAAGGAGTAATTAAGGTGGCGCAAATTGGTATGGGAACTTCGTCAGTTTTGAAGAAGGGTGTAAATTTGTATATAAGCTTATAATTAGACACAAAAAATAACTGTATCACGGTTTTCTCGAAATTCATCCCCTAAAAGTAGTGGTTGGAAGTCAACTACATACAAATCAACTTCGCCAGTTTTCGAGTCATAAATATGAAATTTTTATGTAAGTTTTTAGTTATGAATAAAAATTAACTTTAGGTAACATATTTTTTTTTTAAATCATCCCTTAAAGGCTTATTTTAGCGGATAGAACTTAGTACGCAACTTCGTCATTTTTAAAGTTAAAACATGATAATTTATATTTTATTAGCTCCATATTAGAAACAAAATTTGGAAATATTACTTTTTTTTGGAAAATCATCCCCTTAAGGTTTAATTAAGGTGGTGCAAGTTATGGAAACTTCGTCAGTTTTGAAATTAAAAGGGTGAAAATTTATATAAAGCTTATCTTCTTCTTCTCTTTCGTTACGCTCTTGTCAGAGCGGTCGTGGCCATCACTTCTCAGTTACACGTTTGACGATCCGTCTCCATTCTTCTCGGACAGCTGCTTTTCGGGAGCACACATGTAACGGGACGTCCACTGCAGCCTTTACTTGGTCCGTCCATCTCATAGCTGGTGATCTGCCGCGAGGTCTGGTTCCTTCTACTTTCCCTTGGACGGCTTTGTGAACTTGGCACCCGACTTTGTAAAATTTAAATTTTTTTTCTTGATTCTTATAGGTTTTAGTTTGTAGTTGATTGTAGTAACTTTTTTTTCATTTGTAGTAGCTCTAAAAAAAAATCACAGAATTTTGAAAAAAAACTTGGCACCCGGCTTTTGAAAAATTGAAATTTAATACTTGATTCATAAAAAGAATCGTTTGTAGTTGATTGTAGTGAAAAAATTTTTGTTTGTAGTAAAAAAAATAAAGTATTTTTTTTGTATTTTAAGTTATTGTGACTTAAAATAAAAATTGTTTTTTGTGTTTCTTGTATATTTTAGTATGTAGTTGATAGTAGTATTTTTCTTTTTTTTTTAAGTAGCTCCAAAAAATTTTAAGCGATTTTTTTTTAATTTTTATTTGTAGTAGCCATTTTTTCGTTTGTAGTAACTGTTTTTAGTTTGTAGTTAGTAGTTTTCGTTTGTAGTATCAATTTTTTCGTTTGTAGTAACATTATTTCGTTTGTAGTTAGAACTTTTCGATTGTTAAAGTATTTTTTTTAATTGTAGTTCGATTGTAGTTAGTAGTTTTCGTTTGTAGTAGCGATTTTTTCGTTTGTAGTAACTTGATTTCAGTTGTAGTTAGTAGTTTTCGTTTGTAATAGCATTTTTTTTTCAATTTTTTCGTTTGTAGTAACTTTATTTCGTTTGTAGTATAAATTTTTTCGTTTGTAGTAACTTCTATTCGTTTGTAGTGACTTCTTTTCGTTTGTAGTGACTTCTTATCGTTTAAAGTAAGTAGCTTTCGTTTGTAGTAGTATTATTTTTGTTTGTAGTAACTTTATTTCGCTTGTAGTAAGTAGTTTTCGTTTGTAGTAGTATTTTTTTTGGTTGTTGTAACTTCTTTTCGTTTGTAGTAACTTTATTTCGTTTGGAATATAAATTTTTTCGTTTGTAGTAACTTCTTTTCGTTTGTAGTGACTTCTTTTCGTTTGTAGTGACTTCCTATTGTTTAAAGTAAGTAGCTCTCGTTTGTAGTAGTATTATTTTTGTTTGTAGTAACTTTATTTCGCTTGTAGTAAGTAGTTTTAGTTTGTAGTAGTATTTTTTTTGGTTGTTGAAACTTCTTTTCGTTTGTAGTTACTGGTTTTCGTTTGTAATAGCGATTTTTTTAATTTTTTTCGTTTGTAGTAACTTTATTTCGTTTGAAGTATCAATTTTTTCGTTTGTGGTAACTTCTTTTCGTTTGTAGTGACTTCTTTTCGTTTGTAGTGACTTCTTATCGTTTCAAGTAAGTAGCTTTCGTTTGTAGTAGTATTATTTTTGTTTGTAGTAACTTTATTTCGCTTGTAGTAAGAAGTTTTCGTTTGTAGTAGTATTTTTTTTGGTTGTTGTAACTTCTTTTCATTTGTAGTTAGTGGTTATCATTTGTAGTAGCATTTTTTTCCAATTTTTTCGTTTGTAGTAACTTTATTTCGTTTGAAGTATCAATTTTTTCGTTTGTAGTAACTTCTTTTCGTTTGTAGTGACTTCTTTTCGTTTGTAGTGACTTCTTATCGTTTAAAGTAAGTAGCTTTCGTTTGTAGTAGTATTATTTTTGTTTGTAGTAACTTTATTTCGCTTGTAGTAAGTAGTTTTCGATTGAAGTAGTATTTTTTTGGTTGTTGAAACTTCTTTTCGTTTGTAGTTACTGGTTTTCGTTTGTAGTAGCGATTTTTTTAATTTTTTTCGTTTGTAGTAACTTTATTTCGTTTGAAGTATCAATTTTTTCGTTTGTAGTAACTTCTATTCGTTTGTAGTGACTTCTTTTCGTTTGTAGTGACTTCTTTTCGTTTGTAGTGACTTCTTATCGTTTCAAGTAAGTAGCTTTCGTTTGTAGTAGTATTATTTTTGTTTGTAGTAACTTTATTTCGCTTGTAGTAAGAAGTTTTCGTTTGTAGTAGTATTTTTTTTGGTTGTTGTAACTTCTTTTCATTTGTAGTTAGTGGTTATCATTTGTAGTAGCATTTTTTTCCAATTTTTTCGTTTGTAGTAACTTTATTTCGTTTGAAGTATCAATTTTTTCGTTTGTAGTAACTTCTTTTCGTTTGTAGTGACTTCTTTTCGTTTGTAGTGACTTCTTATCGTTTAAAGTAAGTAGCTTTCGTTTGTAGTAGTATTATTTTTGTTTGTAGTAACTTTATTTCGCTTGTAGTAAGTAGTTTTCGATTGTAGTAGTATTTTTTTGGTTGTTGAAACTTCTTTTCGTTTGTAGTTACTGGTTTTCGTTTGTAGTAGCGATTTTTTTAATTTTTTTCGTTTGTAGTAACTTTATTTCGTTTGAAGTATCAATTTTTTCGTTTGTAGTAACTTCTTTTCGTTTGTAGTGACTTCTTTTCGTTTGTAGTGACTTCTTATCGTTTCAAGTAAGTAGCTTTCGTTTGTAGTAGTATTATTTTTGTTTGTAGTAACTTTATTTCGCTTGTAGTAAGAAGTTTTCGTTTGTAGTAGTATTTTTTTTGGTTGTTGTAACTTCTTTTCATTTGTAGTTAGTGGTTATCATTTGTAGTAGCATTTTTTTCCAATTTTTTCGTTTGTAGTAACTTTATTTCGTTTGAAGTATCAATTTTTTCGTTTGTAATAACTTCTTTTCGTTTGTAGTGACTTCTTTTCGTTTGTAGTGACTTCTTATCGTTTAAAGTAAGTAGCTTTCGTTTGTAGTAGTATTATTTTTGTTTGTAGTAACTTTATTTCGCTTGTAGTAAGTAGTTTTCGTTTGTAGTAGTATTTTTTTTGGTTATTGTAACTTCTTTTCGTTTGTAGTTACTGGTTTTTGTTTGTAGTAGCGATTTTTTTAAATTTTTTCGTTTGTAGTAACTTTATTTCGTTTGGAATATAAATTTTTTCGTTTGTAGTAACTTCTATTCGTTTGTAGTGACTTCTTTTCATTTGTAGTGACTTCTTATTGTTTAAAATATGTAGCTCTCGTTTGTAGTAGTATTATTTTTGTTTGTAGTAACTTTATTTCGCTTGTAGTAAGTAGTTTTAGTTTGTAGTAGTATTTTTTTTGGTTGTTGTAACTTCTATTCGTTTGTAATTACTGGTTTTCGTTTGTAGTAGCGATTTTTTTAAATTTTTTCGTTTGTAGTAACTTTATTTCGTTTGAAGTATCAATTTTTTCGTTTGTAGTAACTTCTTTTCGGTTGTAGTGACTTCTTTTCGTTTGTAGTGACTTCTTATCGTTTAAAGTAAGTAGCTTTCGTTTGTAGTAGTATTATTTTTGTTTGTAGTAACTTAATTTCGCTTGTAGTAAGTAGTTTTCGTTTGTAGTAGTATTTTTTTTGGTTCTTGTAACTTCTTTTCATTTATAGTTAGTGGTTATCATTTGTAGTAACGATTTTTTCCAATTTTTTCGTTTGTAGTAACTTTATTTCGTTTGAAGTGTCAATTTTTTCGTTTTTAGTAACTTCTTTTCGTTTGTAGTGTTTTCTTTTCGTTTGTAGTGACTTCTTATCGTTTCAAGTAAGTAGCTTTCGTTTGTAGTAGTATTATTTTTGTTTGTAGTAACTTTATTTCGCTTGTAGTAAGAAGTTTTCGTTTGTAGTAGTATTTTTTTTGGTTGTTGTAACTTCTTTTCATTTGTAGTTAGTGGTTATCATTTGTAGTAGCATTTTTTTCCAATTTTTTCGTTTGTAGTAACTTTATTTCGTTTGAAGTATCAATTTTTTCGTTTGTAGTAACTTCTTTTCGTTTGTAGTGACTTCTTTTCGTTTGTAGTGACTTCTTATCGTTTAAAGTAAGTAGCTTTCGTTTGTAGTAGTATTATTTTTGTTTGTAGTAACTTTATTTCGCTTGTAGTAAGTAGTTTTCGTTTGTAGTAGTATTTTTTTTGGTTGTTGTAACTTCTATTCGTTTTTAGTTACTGGTTTTCGTTTGTAGTAGCGATTTTTTTAAATTTTTTCGTTTGTAGTAACTTTATTTCGTTTGGAATATAAATTTTTTCGTTTGTAGTAACTTCTATTCGTTTGTAGTGACTTCTTTTCATTTGTAGTGACTTCTTATTGTTTAAAATATGTAGCTCTCGTTTGTAGTAGTATTATTTTTGTTTGTAGTAACTTTATTTCGCTTGTAGTAAGTAGTTTTCGTTTGTAGTAGTATTTTTTTTGGTTGTTGTAACTTCTATTCGTTTGTAGTTACTGGTTTTCGTTTGTAGTAGCGATTTTTTTAAATTTTTTCGTTTGTAGTAACTTTATTTCGTTTGAAGTATCAATTTTTTCGTTTGTAGTAACTTCTTTTCGTTTGTAGTGACTTCTTTTCGTTTGTAGTGACTTCTTATCGTTTCAAGTAAGTAGCTTTCGTTTGTAGTAGTATTATTTTTGTTTGTAGTAACTTTATTTCGCTTGTAGTAAGTAGTTTTCGTTTGTAGTAGTATTTTTTTTGGTTGTTGTAACTTCTATTCGTTTGTAGTTACTGGTTTTCGTTTGTAGTAGCGATTTTTTTAAATTTTTTCGTTTGTAGTAACTTTATTTCGTTTGAAGTATCAATTTTTTCGTTTGTAGTAACTTCTTTTCGTTTGTAGTGACTTCTTTTCGTTTGTAGTGACTTCTTATCGTTTCAAGTAAGTAGCTTTCGTTTGTAGTAGTATTATTTTTGTTTGTAGTAACTTTATTTCGCTTGTAGTAAGTAGTTTTCGTTTGTAGTAGTATTTTTTTTGGTTATTGTGACTTCTTTTCGTTTGTAGTTACTGGTTTTTGTTTGTAGTAGCGATTTTTTTAAATTTTTTCGTTTGTAGTAACTTTATTTCGTTTGAAATATAAATTTTTTCGTTTGTAGTAACTTCTATTCGTTTGTAGTGACTTCTTTTTTTATTTGTAGTGACTTCTTATTGTTTAAAATATGTAGCTCTCGTTTGTAGTAGTATTATTTTTGTTTGTAGTAACTTTATTTCGCTTGTAGTAAGTAGTTTTCGTTTGTAGTAGTATTTTTTTTGGTTGTTGTAACTTCTATTCGTTTGTTGTTACTGGTTTCCGTTTGTAGTAGCGATTTTTTTAATTTTTTTCGTTTGTAGTAACTTTATTTCGTTTGAAGTATCAATTTTTTCGTTTTTAGTAACTGCTTTTCGTTTGTAGTGACTTCTTTTCGTTTGTAGTGACTTCTTATCGTTTAAAGTAAGTAGCTTTCGTTTGTAGTAGTATTATTTTTGTTTGTAGTAACTTTATTTCGCTTGTAGTAAGTAGTTTTCGTTTGTAGTAGTATTTTTTTTGGTTGCTGTAACTTCTTTTCATTTGTAGTTAGTGGTTATCATTTGTAGTAGCGATTTTTTCCAATTTTTTCGTTTAAACTTTATTTCGTTTGTAGTATCAATTTTTTCGTTTGTAGTAACTTCTTTTCGTTTGTAGTAACTTTATTTCGCTTGTAGTAAGTAGTTTTCGTTTGTAGTAGTATTTAAATAATAAAAAGTCACTACAAAGGAAAAAAGTCACTACAAACGAATAGAAATTACTACAAACGAAAAAATTGATACTACAAACGAAATAAAGTTACTACAAACGAAAAAATTGGAAAAAATCGCTACTACAAACGAAAACCACTAACTACAAACGAAAAGAACTTACAACAACCAAAAAAAATAATACTACAAACGAAAACTACTTACTACAAGCGAAATAAAGTTATTACAAACAAAAATAATACTACTACAAACGACAGCTACTTACTCTAAACGATAAGAAGTCACTACAAACGAAAAGAAGTCACTACAAACGAAAAGAAATTACTACAAACGAAAAAAATTATACTACAAACGAAATAAAGTTACTACAAACGAAAAAATTGAAAAAACTCGCTACTACAAACGAAAACCACTAACAACAAACGAAAAGAACTTACAACAACCAAAAAAAATACTACTACAAACGAAAACTACTTACTACAAGCGAAATAAAGTTACTACAAACAAAAATAATACTACTACAAACGACAGCTACTTACTTTAAATGATAAGAAGTCACTACAAAGGAAAAAAAGTCACTACAAACGAATAGAAGTTACTACAAACGAAAAAATTGATACTACAAACGAAATAAAGTTACTACAAACGAAAAAATTGGAAAAAATCGCTACTACAAACGAAAACCACTAACTACAAACGAAAAGAACTTACAACAACCAAAAAAAATACTACTACAAACGAAAACTACTTACTACAAGCGAAATAAAGTTACTACAAACAAAAAAATTACTACTACAAACGAAAGCTACTTACTTTAAACAATAAGAAGTCACTACAAAGGAAAAAAAGTCACTACAAACAAATAGAAGTTACTACAAACGAAAAAATTGATACTACAAAAGAAATAAAGTTACTACAAACGAAAAAATTGGAAAAAATCGCTACTACAAACGAAAACCACTAACTACAAATGAAAAGAACTTACAACAACCAAAAAAAATACTACTACAAACGAAAACTACTTACTACAAGCGAAATAAAGTTACTACAAACAAAAAAATTACTACTACAAACGAAAGCTACTTACTTTAAACAATAAGAAGTCACTACAAAGGAAAAAAAGTCACTACAAACAAATAGAAGTTACTACAAACGAAAAAATTGATACTACAAAAGAAATAAAGTTACTACAAACGAAAAAATTGGAAAAAATTGCTACTACAAACGAAAACCACTAACTACAAACGAAAAGAACTTACAACAACCAAAAAAAATAATACTACAAACGAAAACTACTTACTACAAGCGAAATAAAGTTACTACAAACAAAAATAATACTACTACAAACGAAAGCTACTTACTTTAAACGATAAGAAGTCACTACAAACGAAAAGAAGTCACTACAAACGAAAAGAAATTACTACAAACGAAAAAATTTATACTACAAACGAAATAAAGTTACTACAAACGAAAAAATTGAAAAAACTCGCTACTACAAACGAAAACCACTAACAACAAACGAAAAGAACTTACAACAACCAAAAAAAATACTACTACAAACGAAAACTACTTACTACAAGCGAAATAAAGTTACTACAAACAAAAATAATACTACTACAAACGACAGCTACTTACTTTAAATGATAAGAAGGCACTACAAAGGAAAAAAAGTCACTACAAACGAATAGAAGTTACTACAAACGAAAAAATTGATACTACAAACGAAATAAAGTTACTACAAACAAAAAACTTGAAAAAAATCGCTTCTACAAACGAAAACCACTAACAACAAACGAAAAGAACTTACAACAACCAAAAAAAATACTACTACAAACGAAAACTACTTACTACAAGCGAAATAAAGTTACTACAAACAAAAAAAATACTACTACAAACGAAAGCTACTTACTTTAAACAATAAGAAGTCACTACAAAGGAAAAAAAGTCACTACAAACGAATAGAAGTTACTACAAACGAAAAATTGATACTCCAAACGAAATAAAGTTACTACAAACGAAAAAATTGAAAAAAAATACTACTACAAACGAAAACTACGAACTACAACCGAAATTAAGTTACTACAAACGACAAAATCGCTACTACAAACGAAAACTACTAACTACAATCGAACTACAATTAAAAAAATTACTACTACAAACGAAAAATTCTAACTACAAACGAAATAAAGTTTCTATAAACGAAAAAATTGATACTACAAACGAAAACTACTAACTACAAACGAAAAAGAGTTACTTAAAACGAAAAAATGGCTACTACAAATAAAAATAACAAAAAAATCGCTTAAAATTTTTTGGAGCTACTTAAAAAAAAAAAGAAAAATACTACTATCAACTATATACTGAAATATACAAGAAACACAAAAAACAATTTTTATATTAAGTCACGATAACTTAAAATACAAAAAAAATACTTTATTTTTTTTACTACAAACAAAAATTTTTTCACTACAATCAACTACAAACGATTCTTTTTATGAATCAAGTATTAAATTTCAATTTTTCAAAAGCCGGGTGCCAAGTTTTTTTTCAAAATTCTGTAATTTTTTTTTAGAGCTACTACAAACGAAAAAAAAGTTACTACAATCAACTACAAACTAAAACCTATAAGAATCAAGAAAAAAAATTTAAATTTTACAAAGTCGGGTGCCAAGTTCACAAAGCCCCCTTGGACGACTAGACGTTCGATGGAGACATTGTCACGTCTAGTCACGTGACCAAAGAAAGTGAGAATTCGAGCCTGTACGATGGAAGATAGACGCTGCTTGATGCCGAGTTCTTCCAGAATGGACTTGTTGGTCCGGAATTCATTCCAGGACACTCTCAACATTCTTCTCCAGCACCACATCTCGAGAACGTCTATTTTCTTCTTCTCACTTTCTCGCAGGGTCCACGTCTCCGCAGCGTAGAGGAATATGGAGAATACCAGTGCTCTAACTAGCCGGGTCTTAGTGGCCTTGGTGATTTTACGTTTCCTCCATATTTTTTGCAGCTTCTCCATAGCCGATCTGGATATCGCCATGCGCCGTTTGATTTCGTCTATACAGCCTCCGTTGTTCGAGATCAACGCTCCTAAATAAACATAAGATTGCACCACCTCACAGTTCGCTATTTGTGTCACTTCTGGCGAGTTGTTGTTAATTCGGTCGACAATCATGACTTTAGTCTTACTGCGGTTGATCTTGAGGCCGAATTCAAGACTTATGGATTCCATCCTTTGGAGAAGTTCTTCCATATGGCAGATACTAGAAGCGATTAGGGTGGTATCATCCGCATAACGTAAGTTGGAGATTATTAAACCTCCAACTGTTGCTCCATCTGTCCAGTTCGTCTCATTATCATTTCTGTGTAGATGTTAAACAGAATCGGAGAAATAATGCACCCTTGGCGAACGCCGCACTAGGATGGAAGTTAGCCGAAAGCTTATCATCTGTCTTTACGGATGCAGTACCATCCTCGTATAAACGCCGGAGCAAATGAACAAGGTGTTTTGGTGTGCCCATGTCCAGTAGAGTCCTCCAAAGTACAGGCCATTTGACAGAGTCAAACGCCTTCGAGAAGTCCACGAAACAGATATATACCGCTTTGTTGAACTCACGGGATTTCTCAATAATTTGGCGCACAATAAGTATTTGTTCCCTGGTACCTTTACCCTTGACGAAGCCTGCTTGCTCAGGTGCAATCTCTTTAGATAAATAAGACTTGAGACGCTCATTAATAATGTGCAGTAGAATTTTGCTCGCATGTGGTATCAGTGCAATGAGGCGGTAATTATTGCAAATTTTTGTTGAGCCCTTTTTGTGTAGTGGTATGAAGACACTGTGAGCCCATTCTTGCGGCCATGTACCTGTTTGCCACACCTTGTTACACAGCAAATGGAAGATTTGGACACCATATTCTCCCGAGGCTTTGATAGTTTCAATGGGAATGAAATCCTTTCCCGTGGCTTTTCCATTCTTCAGATGTTTTATTGCCGCTCTTATTTCATCTTTTAAGATGTTTGGCTCTTTTTCTTCATCCAATGGCCCTGTTGAATCAAAACACTGTGATTGCGGGTCTTCAAACAGCGACTGACAGTATGTCCTCCACGTTTCCGATATTTCCTCTAGCTCTGTCACTGTTTCGCCTTGAGAGTTCTCGATAGCCCATGTTTTGGATGACAATGACCGTGTAAGTGCACGAATTTTTTGATGGAGGTCTCTTGACTCATGCTTGTTAGCGTGTGCTTCAATTTCTTTGCAGATGTTCTGAAGATGAGCGTTTAGATCTCGTCTGCAAGCAGCTTGTATTTTTGCAGTCTTTTCATTCAAAGTTCTCACATCAGCCCCCGTTGCCTTCATCCGTCGTCTGTTTTCTACAAGAGCTAGAGTATTTTCGCTCATCCAGTGTTGCCGTTTGCAAGCGCCTGTAGGTGGAGTTGTATTTTTGATGGCGCAACTAATTAAACTCTTCGCACGATCCCATATTTTATCTGGACATTCGGTATCATGGTCCACAGACACCCATTGGTCCCACTCTTTTTCCAGTGCAGCTGTAAACAATGATTTATCCCTGACTTCGAGTCTTCGGTGTTAAACAAATTTTCGGGTTTCTCTTAGTTTAAGCTGAATTTTAGCCATCAAAAATTGATGATCGGATCCACAATCCGCACCTGGCAGTGTGTGAGTGTTCCTAATAGATGTTTTCCACCGTGCCCTAACCAAAATATAATCGATCTGATTGCGATAGTTGCCATCAGGCGATATCCAAGTGTATAGTCTTCGAGGGTGATTTTGAAAGAAACTATTAGATATCACCAAGTTGTTATCGGCTGCAAACTGTACTAGACGTTCGCCTCTTTCGTTGCGCTGCCCTAGTCCGTACTTTCCAACACAAGGACTTAACAAATGAGAATCTATACCTATCTTGGAGTTGAAGTCTCCCATAATAACAAGAAGCTCCCTTCGTGGAACCTTAGAGATGGCAGCCTCCAGGTCTGAGTAGAAAGACTCAATGTCCTCATTACATGCGGTGCTGGTTGGAGCATATACCTGAATGATATTAAAGTTTACTGGCGAAGCCTTTAGCTTGATACTTATCAGTCTATCGCTGACAGGTTCATACCCCAACACACAATTCAAGCTTATAGGATGACACAAAAAATAACTGTATCACGATTTTGTCCAAATTCATCACCATATGGGGTAAAACTAAGGGATTGTAAATATTCAAGAAACTACGTCATTTTTTGAACTCAGAAATGTGAAAATTAATATGTAAGCTTATAGTGAGAAACAAAAATTTAGTGAAGGGGACTTTAAGATTGTGATTCTCCCACACATTGTGAGAGGAGACCCCGAGCCCAGCAGTGGAACAATTATGGGTTGTTACTTTTTTTTTACTTTGCATCTAGAAAGAACTCCTGAACTAAACTATTTTTTCAGCAAGTTCCTTTCTGACTTAATAAAATTGTGTATATAGTTTTATTCATAGATGGCGCTTTCGCCATTGTTCGCTCGCTTGCGTAACGTGACATATGAGTCATGATTTATCGAGCATGCAGCCGGCGTTCCGTTTTGTGGTCGTAGCACACATATCAACTCGGAAAGGGATCGTCACCGGATCGCCTCGCCGTCAACCTAACGTAAGCGCGTTACCAACCGACTAGCAGCTCCGAGTCGACTCGGCTACGGCTAGGCGACGCCGCGCTTACGGCTCGCCGGCCGCTGTTTGACGCGCAACAAGACTGGAACTTGCCTCGTGAATGACAGCAGTTCGCCGACGCAGCGGTAGCCGCGGCGCCGCGGCGCGGGGCGTGCACGAGGAAACGGAAAGTCGAAGGTTAGCGTACGGTGAGACGTAAGCGCGGGTACGGCAAGTCGTCCACGCACCGTACCGCAGTTCGTGAGCTTGTCTCGAGGCGAGGCGATTACGTTACGAGTCCGATAAATGTGCTTTACAGTAGGGAGTTTCATACAAAGAATACTGACATGAAAGAGTTGATACGTTTACGTTCCGTTTACGAGTTGATATATGTGCTACGACCATTAATAGACGTTGTCACGTCAAAAAAACTTGAGAGATGTCAAGGGACACCCGGATGGAACGATGTTCCTTTCGATTTATGTATTGTATTACGCGCTCAGCAGTGTGATTCAGCAATATGAAACTAGATGCCGCTGTACAACTTTCTGAATCACGCTGTTGAGATTCTTTAGCCGTAACGTAAGTTGCGCCCAGCCCCTCCAGGCAGGGTCACCTCTGACGAAGGCTTGAAGGTCGTAGGACCAAAGCCATATATATATGAATTCTGTCTGTCTTGTCTGTCTATTCTTTCACATCCCTTGACCCTTATGAATTTCTTGAATTATTCCTATACGTCGAACGCGGCATGTACTTGTAACTTCATACCGAAAGTGCAGAGTGCGCCAGGCCTGTTCTAATTATAATACTTGCCACAGATAACACAAACACAGGGGACGCGGACATACACGGTATAGAACTATTTATATCAATGTCGAGAGCCGAGGTCGTTACAATCGTGAATTGAATTCCAGTGATGTGACTATAGTGTAAATAAAACAAACTAGTATTCGTTAAAATATTTATAATGTAATGGCAGCAGGTGTCAGGTCAGGGGGCGGCGCGGGGCGCGCGGGGCGTGCGGGGGGCGGCGCGGGGGGCGGTGAGCGCGCGGTGCAGCCGCTCGGCGCGCCGCAGCTGGCGGAGCGCGCGCAGCGCCAGCCGCACGTGCCCGTCGCGCAAGCGCCCCGCCCACTCGCCCGCTCCACCTGCACACGTTGCAAGTTAAACATTCTCAATCTGCATCGTTCACGATTCAAACATGATCAAAACAAAAAGAGACGTTAACGGCTGCACCGGAAAGCAGATGTGCAGATATCGAAGAAACCTCCACCGCCACCCGAGTTAGTTATGCTTAGTGCGTAATGAATTAACAAGGCACACCCCTTTTAGCTCGGAAACTGTTGGCCACATGGCCCACATGGCCCACATGGCCCACTTGCAATGTGCATACCTACATGCAACGTTGCGTAAAGTCACTGTGATAACCATGTGAAAACCCAGTTGTCCACAAACGTCACAACTATTATACTGAGTGGTCTGCTACGACAGCACACGCGTGCACGCTGCCCGGCGGCCACTGCGGCCACTGACCGTCCACTGGTGTCGGCCGGACACTCGACACTCGACACACCATTCCACCAACGTTACATTACATTACAATATATTGTTAACTGTAAACTCACTTTTGTCGTAACAAACTAAACTGCAATGTTCGTTTTCATCGCTTGGTGTCGTTCTGTAAGTGCAATATTTTTCATGTCATCGGGATAGCAAGGAAAGTCCTGCAGATAGACAAATAAAAACAAACGTACTACGGCAAAATTAATAGGCAATACAATATTATGGCAACTGTCAATAGTGAGATGACCTGCTTAAACACATCGATTAAATTGAATGAATCGATACGGACTTTCATGAATCGTGAATCGGATGGAGTTACTGTGGAAAAGTGTATGTACTGTTATCTTAATTGAATTGCATTGAAAATCAATTCAAGTTATTAGTCGAGTAATGGTGAACGCACATTTATCGACATCGTCCGCGCCGTCCGCATCGCATTTGTATGAAATCATATGAGAGCCCGATGCGGATGACAGATGTGTCGGCATATGTCGTCCGCACCGTCCGCACGCATTTCTGAAAATGCGGAAGGTATCCAAAATGCCGATAGTGTTGCCATGCCACGATGCTTTTGACAACGCATTAGGAGAAACGTTTCATAGTAAACTAATCCTATGAGGAGATCTCGCCTTCGTGTTTATCCTATACATCATTGTTTTCGGACATTCGACAATAATACACATACATATAATGGCCTTTACTTGACGACTGATAGCAAACTATACCTATACAAGGAAATAAATTGACACAGAACTAGTGGGATTTTTTTCCCACTAGTTCTGTCAACAGGACATTAAACTTGACACAGACTTAAACAGGACTGTAAACCAATGACATGGCACCATTTTACACTAGAGGTTGGGAAAAACTGCAAAAATTGTTGGCAATACTATTTGCATACGGCGAATCCGGACATAATAATGTGCGAGGCTATCGGTATACGGAGCGTCCGGCGCGGACGATGGCGATCTAAGTGCGCTCACCTTAATTAATTGTCATTATGACAATGAAGACAGAATGAATTTATTATACATTAAATTCAATGTAATATTATAAAATAATATATTTATTTGATACAAATATGGTATAAATCGCCACATTTATATTTTAAATGGAAAAATCAACCTGCATACCTAAACTTTATTATTATCATCTTTGAGCTCGATTAAAAACGATATTATATCGATTAAATGTCGAATCTTAGACATGTCACTTCACTATTGGCAAGATAACCAAACATTTTTTTATTTATCAAACCAAACATTTATCTATTTTTTTAACAAAGCATTCTCTGCTAGTCTGGCAGTCTAAAATTCATGAAGGATTGCATTTTATGATATACTAGGAAATCCCCCTCGCTTCGCTTCGGGAAAATATTAAAAAAAATGTAATATAGCCTATGTCACCCGGGGATAGTGTAGCTTCCCAACAGTGAAAGAATTTTTCAAATCGGTTCGGTAGTTTCGGAGCCTATTCAATGCAAACAAACAATCAAATGTTTCCTCTTTATAATATTAGTATAGATGAAATAATTAGAGTGTAGCGGCGGCGGCGCAGTGTGCAGACTGTGCAGTGTGCAGTACCTGAGGTTGCGCGGCGTGTGCAGTGTCTGCACGGCGACGGCGACGTGGCGTGGTGCAGTGGATGCAGACAATGCAGTAGAGCTGCGGGAGTGCGGGAGATAGTGCTCCTTGTATTTTATGCACAAAGAGAGAGGAGTCACGTGGGACACCACATTGAGGTGTGCGTGTGGATTGAGGGCTCTTTTTTAAAAGTTAGTCATATTTTTTCAAATTCAAGGAGAAATTTAGGAAAAAATTGTGAAAACATTGTGGTGAAGATAAAAAATTTGTGAAAGTAAGTTAAGAAAGTTGTGGTCGATTAACTGGAACACTCAATCCGCTAACTTAAGAAATTACGGTAATCTCGTATCTCAAAATATACTTGATGTATGTTTAACATTTTTAAATTGTGCAGAATTTGTGAAAGCTATTCACATTATTATTTTTATTATTATTAACGTGACAACGTCAAGACAAAACATTGATGAAGTAGTGCTCGAATATGTAATTTATTTATTTATTTATTTATTTAATCCACAGGCTTAAAAACTAACATTACAGGTATTCCTAATTCGTCAGTGTGCCTAATTAAGTTTAAATTTACATTACAATTTTAAATAAAATACACTCAGTCAGCAATCCTTCAATAAATATTAATCATTAACAAAAAATAATATTATCATTATAATATTATCTCTGGAAATTAGCTTATAATTTGAAAATTTTATCTTTATACTACAACGTCATCTAGAACTCCTGAACTAAACTATTTTTTCAGCAAGTTCCTTTTAGTCCAGGGTCGATAATTTTTGAAAACAAAAAAAATTATAATAGGATGAAACCTATTGCAAAAGGAAGAGAATATAACAAAAAATAAAGGAAAAATAATTTACGGGCGATCTGAGGTCGGGAAGTGGGGGGGAGGGGGGGTTTAAGGGTAAAAAACGGTTTATCTCAATTTCCAGCAAAACTATAAGTCCTATGGAAAAAAGTTAAATGGCAAAGTTATAGGTAATAAAAAAGTCTACAATTTTTGTATTTACACTTTTTTCACATAACCTCAAAATTTATGTGAAAAATTCAAAAAACCAAGTTTTTGGTTTTTTATTTTTATCTTTTACAAAAAAATTTTTTTTTAACGAAATTTTGTGAAAACTTACCTTTCTATGTCCCAAACATACTGTAATTTTTTTGATTTAAAATATTTATTTTTTCACCTTATTTTGACTTAATATCGAAAAATCACCCTAATTTTCAATCGAAAATTCACCTGTCAAAATATCCGCTTTTTTAAAAAAATCTGTGAGCTTTTTATTTGCTAAAATCTCTACTTTCTGATGGTATAAAAAAGATATACACTACTATGGTAAATTTTCTCAGAAAATGCAATGAAACGACAACTATTTTCACAAAAATTATTCGAGTTCGAGTTTTTAAATATATATTTTTAATATTTATGTACAATTTTGAGCCATTTATTAAAATTTACACTTTAATTAATCGAAAAACGTCAAAATCTATGTTAAATTAATAAATTAATAAGCAAAAAAATTACAAATCCATAAAGATTGCAAGAAACATGCAAAAATAGTTGTCGTTTCATTGCATTTTCTGAGAAAATTTACCATAGTAGTGTATATCTTTTTTATACCATCAGAAAGTAGAGATTTTAGCAAATAAAAAGCTCACAGATTTTTTTAAAAAAGCGGATATTTTGACAGGTGAATTTTCGATTGAAAGTTAGGGTGATTTTTCGATATTAAGTCAAAATAAGGTGAAAAAATAAATATTTTAAATCAAAAAAATTACAGTATGTTTGGGACATAGAAAGGTAAGTTTTCACAAAATTTCGTTAAAAAAAAAAATTTTGTAAAAGATAAAAATAAAAAACCAAAAACTTGGTTTTTTGAATTTTTCACATAAATTTTGAGGTTATGTGAAAAAAGTGTAAATACAAAAATTGTAGACCTTTTTATTACCTATAACTTTGCCATTTAACTTTTTTCCATAGGACTTATAGTTTTGCTGGAAATTGAGATAAACCGTTTTTTACCCTTCAACCCCCCCTCCCCCCCACTTCCCGACCTCAGATCGCCCGTAAATTATTTTTCCTTTATTTTTTGTTATATTCTCTTCCTTTTGCAATAGGTTTCATTCTATTATAATTTTTTTTCACTTTTCATTATTTTTAAAGGCTTCTACCCTGGTCTATTTCTGACTTAATTGTGTATATAGTTTTGTTCATAGAAGGCGCTTGCTCCATTGTTCGCTCGCTCGCGGAACGCGACAGATGAGTCATGATTTTTTGTGCGTGCACCCGGCGTACATCGATTTAATAGACATTATCACGTCAAAAAAGTTAAATTTAACTCTCGTCTCGTCATTCACCTAGGCCCTAGCCGTCCTAGGACCACAGTTTAGACACCAGACTGACTAAAGCCATTGAGTTACCTCGAAAGATGTAATGTAGCCACAAGTTCAGTCTCGCGTGGAGATGCTTCCACGCTCGCTTCGCGGCATTCACTGTCATTCCTCTCCGTCGAGCTTTCCTGACGATTCAAATTTTGGGGGAATAATTTTCCACCTGAACCAATACGATGGGAAATGTTTTGGTATTTATTTTAAATTATGTGCGTCAAGCTAGTTACCGTTTAACAATCTTTTTTTTTAAACGGTACACCGTTTTACAATGTCGCACTTGGCCACTTTTTTTATTGAAGCGTTAGCTTAAGCGTTAGAAAGCTTAGATTTTGGTTACACTCAAGAGTCCCCCCACCCCCTGCCAGGCAAATGGCAGGTGTTGAACTTGTGACAAAATATAGCATTAGCAATATACTCGTTTATTGATGAATTTACAAGAAAAACTATCACGACCAGGTTAGCTTAAGCAGTCAACGAGAAATTGTCGATGAACTTACTACCAAGGAACCTACATTGCGGCCTGCCAGTCCACGCACCGCCACGCACTTGGCCGGTTTTTGTATTTATTACATTACCAATCTATGAGTTACCTTTTCACATGTAGTGGGAATGAGGTATAAATCGGGAGAAATACACGCTGTGGGGAGCGGGGCGAGCAGCGGGGCGGGCAGCGGGGCGGCGAGCGGCACGAGCCACAGCGGCGCCGTCGGCGGGCGCGGCGAGAAGTAGGCGCGCGTCGTCTCCGCGCCCCCGACTGTCGATGTCGCGTTGCCACTGCACAAACCGAAGGGATTACAGTGATTTCACTTTTCGCTTGCTTTTCTTGTGGCTACGTCTCTTCAGAGACGATAATGGAGATACGCACACAAACTACAACAGCTGTACCGATTTTAATGATCTTTGATTTGTTAAACCAAAGAGAACTATAACAATTTAGTTAAAATTATCACTACATTCATAGACTGTTAGGCGATACGAAATTCGCCGGGTTATCTAGTATACTTATATGTATAATATCCGGATGACCGAGCTTAGCTCGGTTTAGTATTGCTTAACAATGCCATCTGCTTTAGCTTTAGTGTAGCTACTCGCCAATAGATGTCAGGAAGAGTCTATTGAAGCCGTTTTTCATTGCCTGAAAACACCGATAAAACGACATTTTTTAAAAATGAATCCTACCTAGATCGATTTATTGCCCCCGAAACCCCCTGCATACTAAATTTCATGAAAATCGTTGGAGCCGTTTTCGAGATTCAGAAAATATATATATAATAAGTATACAAGAATTGCTCATTTAAAGGTATTAGATTATGTTTGTGTAGAAAAATAAATAACAAATCAAAACATTTACTGTCGAATATTTCCAACATTGTTATAGATATCTGACGTTTCTAAATTCGTCAGTTCGTTTACACAATAAAACAAATGATGTAGGACCTAAAACGCTGCCTTGAGGCACACCAAAAGTAATTAAGGACTCTTTACTGACATAATCATCAATTTTACTTTTTGTTTACGGTCACATACGTACCTCTAATCCCGGTGTGGGCACCTCCGTCCCACATTCTATGTCTATGTAGTTTATTATATATTTACACACACATACACAGACACACACACTTATTTATTATATTATGTGCATTTTATCAACTACATACATACACACATATACATCACATACATTCACACACGGGCGCACACAGTCACGCAGACACACCACACCGTGGGTTCGAACCTGGTGCGCTCTGGTGTTCTACGCGCGCCATATCGCCAGCTGCGGCCAGCGACTCGCTGAACAGGTTGCCGGCGCGGCGCGGCGGCGCCTCGCCTCCCGCGCCCCGCAGCCCGCTCCACGGGCAGCGCTCGCGCCGGCAGTCATCGCCTGACAGCGCCAGTCAGCCTTCCACACTCTCAGCGTTAACCCGTATCGCCCGATCGCTTGACTACCTCGCGCTTACCTAGGTCTTCCGCTGCGACCTAACTCGCTGTATTTTGTGTTCTATTTAAGACTTTGCTTGTACCTTCGTCCCTATTCTATCACTCTGCTCTCCTTCTCGTTTTATGGACTTTCTTGTGTCGCGTATCAGTGTAGTTGTATTGTATTTCTTTCGTGTTTTGTGCAATAAACTTTTAACAGTAATTCCGTGTTAAACTTATTGCTTACGCACCGCCTACATTACCTCGCGCTATACATATTCTCTATACTGGTGACCCGACTGTGAACACGACAATGAGTGATAGTGACTATGATATTAGTGACAATAGTGACGCTGAACATTTTGAGTCGTGCCACAGTGACTCGTCGCTATGCGCCGCCCGGGTGCAACACGGCCACGCCCTGGCAGCCATGCGGCGCGCATGCGCCCGCCGCGCACCTATTTGCCGCGCAATGGTGCAGCACATCCTTTGCGGCGCGACCTCCGCCGCAGCACAGACAGCAGCAACTACAGCAGCAGCAGCAACCAGCACCAGCGCAGCCTTCAGAGTGCCGCCATTTGATTCGGAGGACCCGGAGCTCTGGTTTGCACTCCTGGAGGCTCAGTTCGTGTTTCATGGTATTTCCACGGACAAAGAAAGGTACAATTTCGTAATTACGAACCTTACCATCGAGCAAGCACGGACCGTGAGGGATATTATTATCAGCCCTCCGGTCGACAACCGCTACCAGCGCATTAAAGCGGAACTTATCCGCCGACTCACCGCCTCTCATGCACAGAGGATCGAGGCGGTTCTCAACAATGAGGTTATTGGCAATCGGACGCCATCAAAATTCCTGCAGCACCTGCAGGACCTGGCGGGTCCCACTACACCTGCTAGCCTCATCCGCACTATCTGGTGCAGCCGCCTGCCGCACGCCGTTCAGGCAGTGTTATCGACGCTGCACACCGACACGTTCGAGCAGCTGGGTGACATGGCGGACCGCCTGCAGGAGATCTCTGCTCCCTGCCCGGTCGCCCCGCCCACTGCTCCACTCCCGGACAACACCGCCGCGCAAGTCAAGGAGCTGACCAGCATCGTGCAACACCTGGCGCGTGAGGTGGATCGGCACACCAGTGCTCCGCGCCAGGTCACCGACAGCACTACGCACCGTCGCCAGCCGCCAACCCGGCGCGCGGCGCCGGTGACAACCAGCGCTCCGCGCCAGCCGTCGCCACAACGCACGCGCCATGCGCGCGGTCAGGTGACTCCCACCGTGCAACAGCAGCCAGCGGTGATGGCCACGGCTGAATGCAGCGCCACACCCGGACGCGTATTTGTAACGGATCGCGTATCGCGTGTACAATTTTTAATAGACACGGGCAGTGACTTGTGTGTGTACCCTGTTTCGGCACTAAAAGACCGACGACCAGTGTCGAACTATAAATTGTGTGCGGCTAATGGTAGTAGTATAGACACGTATGGTTACGTAGATTTAAAATTAAATCTTGGTTTAAGACGCGACTTCACATGGCGCTTCACGGTTGCGGAAGTCACAAAAGCAATAATTGGAGTCGATTTTTTAAGTTTTTATAATTTAATAGTGGACGTCCGCAACCAACGCCTGGTCGATAACACGACAACCTTGTCGACGAATGCCTGTAAAGCGAACATTAATATTTGTTCTGTCAGGGTAGCAACGGGCGACACGCGTTACCATAAATTACTAGATAAGTTTCCTGAACTGACTCGCCCTTCCGGCACACCGAGGACACCAAAGCACACCACGGTTCACCATATCCGCACCACACCCGGCCCACCCGTCTCTTGCTCACCACGTCGGCTCGCCGCCGACAAACTCAAGATAGCTAGGACGGAATTCGAACTCATGCTCTCTAACGGCACCGCACGTCCTTCCGAGAGCCCGTGGGCTTCGCCGCTGCACCTTGCTCCTAAAAAGGATAACGGTTGGCGGCCCTGTGGTGATTACCGCATGCTGAACGCGCGGACGGTCCCCGACCGTTATCCTATCAAACACATCCACGACTTTGCCCATAATATAGCTGGTAACAAAGTATTTAGTACCATCGACCTAGTCAAGGCCTACAACCAGATCCCGGGATACGAGGAGGACATCGCGAAAACAGCCATAACAACACCTTTTGGTCTGTTTGAGTTCCCTTATATGACTTTTGGTCTCCGCAACGCAGGGCAGACATTCCAGAGGTTCGTGGATGAGATGACGCGCGGTCTAGATTTTTGTTACGCCTATCTAGACGACTTCCTGGTATTTTCTAAGAATGACGCCGAGCATGAAGAGCACCTGCGTTTACTCTTCACTCGAATGCAGGAATATGGTATGTTAATAAATACTATGAAATGTGTTTTTGGTCACCGTGAGGTCACATTCCTGGGCTATCGCATCTCAGAAGATGGTACGAAACCTCTGGAAGCCAAAGTACAGGCTATAAGGGAATTCCCCCCACCCAAGACCGTAAAGCAGCTGCGCCGTTTCTTGGGGATGGTTAATTTTTACAGGCGCTTCCTGCCTCACGCGGCTACCATCCAGGCCCCACTCAACGCCCTGCTTACGGGCTCGGTGAAGGGGTCGCAGCCGGTACATCTTACTGGTGACTCTCTTTCAGCTTTTGACCGGTGTAAGGAGAGTCTTGCGAACGCTGCGCTATTGGCACACCCGGACTGCGATGCTCCATTGAGTTTAGTCACCGATGCGTCCGATGTAGCAATGGGTGCCGTAGTGCAGCAACTAAAAAATGGTAAGTGGCAGCCGCTTGCGTTCTTCTCGCGCAACTTAACACCCGCGCAGCAGAAGTACTCACCCTACGATCGCGAACTCCTCGCGATCTACGACAGCATCAAGTACTTCCGGCACTTGCTGGAAGCACGCGTCTTTGCAGTCTACACTGACCACAAGCCGCTCAGTTTCGCTTTCCATGAACGGAAAGCCAACTGTTCGCCCCGTCAGTTCCGTCACTTAGACTTCATCTCGCAGTTCACGACCGACATCCGTCACATCTCCGGTAAGGATAATGTGGTGGCGGACACATTATCTCGCGTCGATGAACTGCAGCTGCCAGTCGACTTCGATACACTCGCGGAGTCTCAAGCAGTGGACCAGGAGCTTCTTCAGTACCTCAGCGGAGAAACATCACTTCGCCTGAAGAAGCTCACCATCCCTGGCAGCAGTAGGGAAATTTACTGTGACGTCAGCACACCATCAGCACGGCCTTTTGTACCACTGTCACTACGTAAGCCGTTATTCGACAGTCTTCATGGTCTCAGCCACCCAGGTCCCAAGGCCACCGCCCAACTGGTGGCCGAGCGCTTCGTCTGGCCTGGGATGCGCAAAGACTGTCGAGAGTGGTCACAAAAATGCCTAGCGTGTCAGCGCGCCAAGGTGAGTCGCCACGTGTCAGCGCCGTTGGGCACGTTCGATTTACCTCGCGCTCGATTCGCCTTTATCCACGTGGACATTATAGGGCCCCTACCAACATCTGAGGGGTACCGCTACTGCTTGACCGCAGTGGACCGTTTTACGCGCTGGCCGGAAGTAACACCTTTGGTAGATATCACCGCGGAATCGGTCGGTAAGGCGTTGCTATCGTGGATATCCAGGTTTGGATGTCCAGCCGATATCGTTACCGACCGTGGGCGGCAGTTCGAATCCACGCTCTTCCAATACCTTGGAAGAATGATCGGATTCAAGCACCGCCGCACCACCGCCTACCATCCGGCCTGCAATGGCATGGTCGAGCGATTTCATCGCCAACTCAAAGCAGCAATAATGTGCCACGCGGATAGCAACTGGGTCGAGGCCTTGCCCTTTGTGCTCTTAGGCATCAGGTCATCTTTTAAAGAGGACCTTCAGTCCTCTTCCGCTGAGCTGGTCTACGGTGAGCCGCTCCGTCTGCCGGGAGAATTCTTCCAGGCGACCGCTCCCGAGACCACCGACCTCTCGGATTTCACCACCCGCCTAAGACACATAGCGGCAAAAATCCGACCCACACCTGCTGCACGTCACACGCAACAAAAATCCTTTGTTCAGAAGGAGCTCCATTCAGCGAGCCACGTCTTCTTACGAGACGACTCGACCCGAGGTTCCTTATCACCACCTTACACAGGTCCTCACAAAGTGGTCGAACGTAGGGACAAGACTTTCCGCATACTGGTTAGGGGCAGGGAGGTCACAGTAACGATAGACCGACTTAAACCGGCCTACCTACTCGTAGACCCATCACCCACCAATAATCCCATCCCTACTCCCAGGTTCCCTCCAGCTCCAGCGCCCACTCCTACACCGACTCCCGCTCCCTCACCTGATCCTCCACCTGCACGGTCGAAGTCCATAGTTCCGGAAGGCGGCAAAACAACAAGATCTGGCCGCCGAGTTCGTTTTCCGGACTACTATCGACCGTAGACCCGGTCTCTGGGGGGGAGTGATGTGGGCACCTCCGTCCCACATTCTATGTCTATGTAGTTTATTATATATTTACACACACATTGTTCGGTGCATTGCATGCTACCGAACACCGTGTTGACGTCACTATGACGTGTCACCGATCGCATCGCGAGCATTTAAAGTAAATTTTAAATGCTCTGTGCACAATCAATTACCGCCGCGATCGGGTGCATTCAAATTATCATTCAATCATTATCATCAATAGTTTAAGTTTTCTATCAATAAACTGTTTCATCATTTAACAAGCATTCTTTTTATGTTCCCAACCGGAACACACATACACAGACACACACACTTATTTATTATATTATGTGCATTTTATCAACTACATACATACACACATATACATCACATACATTCACACACGGGCGCACACAGTCACGCAGACACACCACACCGTGGGTTCGAACCTGGTGCGCTCTGGTGTTCTACGCGCGCCATATCGCCAGCTGCGGCCAGCGACTCGCTGAACAGGTTGCCGGCGCGGCGCGGCGGCGCCTCGCCTCCCGCGCCCCGCAGCCCGCTCCACGGGCAGCGCTCGCGCCGGCAGTCATCGCCTGACAGCGCCAGTCAGCCTTCCACACTCTCAGCGTTAACCCGTATCGCCCGATCGCTTGACTACCTCGCGCTTACCTAGGTCTTCCGCTGCGACCTAACTCGCTGTATTTTGTGTTCTATTTAAGACTTTGCTTGTACCTTCGTCCCTATTCTATCACTCTGCTCTCCTTCTCGTTTTATGGACTTTCTTGTGTCGCGTATCAGTGTAGTTGTATTGTATTTCTTTCGTGTTTTGTGCAATAAACTTTTAACAGTAATTCCGTGTTAAACTTATTGCTTACGCACCGCCTACATTACCTCGCGCTATACATATTCTCTATACCGGCATATTCTACACTCTTGTCTTTCATACCAAAAGTTAGAAATAAATAGTTTCGTCAGCGCACGCGACTTTTATCACATGCTAAAGATAAACAGCTATCTGTATTGCCTTGTAATTGTATTGTCTAATAAGCCTGGAAGACAAAGCTTATCTTCCAACGAAATATTTACCGCAACCCGCGAAACAGGTCGGTGACGTTGATAGTAAAGTGTGTCGGATAATGTGAACACATCGTCAGATTTTAATAAACTCATAAAAATCAGTCGGACGACCACTGTACCTGTATCTGTATCTGTATCTGTGACAGGGTAAGTTGGGTAACAATACTGTCATTTATGTTTAAGAGTTTTGCCCTAGCATGTATTTGTATTTTTCTTACGAGTATACGAGTACGTCATATTTTGCCCACTTGGCCCACTGCAGATATTATTGTGTGTTGGCCACACATATTTAATTTTTTTATTTTTATTAATGTTTGGCAAAGGGAGATCTCCCGCCAGGCGAGGTGTGCTGCCTGGGAGGCGGCCGAGCCCCGACTGACGTTGTCGGAGCATTTGTATATATGCCATTGATGTTAGAAAACTTCGATAGCGTGATTCAGGGCGGCGTGACGTCACCGTGTGACGTATGCGCTGTCGCCACATCACCCCCCTGCTCAGACCGGAGGTCGATACATCTTGCAGTCCGTGCGCCGCGATGATTGCTCAGCCATGTGTGTCCACGGGATGCCCTCTATCCACGGTGAGTCGGGATGGGAGGGTGAGACGACCAATGCAGAGGGCGAGTGATGTGCACTCCAGCCGTCAGTGGGGCCGTCGTGTGGACAGTAGCCGGAACGGGGACAGGAAGCGTCTTGGGCATACGCTGCGATGAACCCGATGAGCTACAGTGGCTGGTGATGAGACTGCGGGGAGATGTCGCTGCTGTCCGTCGGGTGTGAGCGGTGAGGTGAGGGGGGAGTGATGCCTGCTGCCGCTATCGGTGCTCAGAAGGGACGTGTTCTTGTCGAGGGTCACCAGTTTGGCAAAGGGAGATCTCCCGCCAGGCGAGATGTGCTGCCTGGGAGGCGGCCGAGCCCCGCTGTCGTTGTCGGAGCGTTCGTATATATACTAGCGATCTATGAAAACTTCGATAGCGTGATTCAGGGCGGCGTGACGTCACCGTGTGACGTGTTGCGCTGTCGCCACATCACCCCCCTGCTCAGACCGGAGGTCGATACATCATGCAGTCCGTGCGCCGCGATGATTGCTCAGCCATGTGTGTCCACGGGATGCCCTCTATCCACGGTGAGTCGGGATGGGAGGGTGAGACGACCAATGCAGAGGGCGAGAGGTGCGCGCTCAAGCCGTCCGTGTGGCCGTGTGGGCAGTCGCTGGCCGGGGACAGGAAGCGTCTTGGGCATACGCTGCGATGAACCCGATGAGCTACAGTGGCTGGTGATGAGACTGCGGGGAGATGTCGCTGCTGTCCGTCGGGTGTGAGCGGTGAGGTGAGGGGGGAGTGATGCCTGCTGCCGCTATCGGTGCTCAGAAGGGACGTGTTCTTGTCGAGGGTCACCAGTTTGGCAAAGGGAGATCTCCCGCCAGGCGAGATGTGCTGCCTGGGAGGCGGCCGAGCCCCGCTGTCGTTGTCGGAGCGTTCGTATATATACTAGCGATCTATGAAAACTTCGATAGCGTGATTCAGGGCGGCGTGACGTCACCGTGTGACGTGTTGCGCTGTCGCCACAAATGTAACCTGTAGGTAATGTAGGAATTCACATTTATGTGATGCATTATAAGGTTTCAGTCTCAGAGTTTTCATGTGAAAAATATAGCGTTCTCTGGTCTCTCAGTTCGTACAACTTGAACATGTCACATTATACTTTATCTGTTTGTGACTGCCGCGATACTACTATACTAGGCAAGACGTACGGTTTGTATTTGTAGTCAAAGCTCGATGGTGAAGCCTTATACATTTCGGGGTTTGGTTCCTTGTGAGACGTAGAAGCTTGGCACATATAGCATAATTCAGATATGTTACGATGAGCAGTGAACGTGGGCCTTACGGCATGTCGGGCGGCGGGGGGCCGGGCGCGGGGGGCGCGGGGGTCGCCGAGGGGCTGCGCGCGCGCGCCTGCACGCAGCCCGGCGCCCGCGCCGCGGACCTGGCGAGGGACGGCATGTTGCACCTACGAGTAGCATTAGTATTTAGTAGCCGCGTAGCGCGCATTATGTTTTATTAACTGGATGATATGAAATAAGTCACCTGGCGGGCGAGGAGGGCGAGGAGGGCGAGGAGAGCGCTCGTGGGCGCCGCCTCGTGGTGGCGTCCTGTTGCGCCGCCGCCGCGCCGCCGGCCGTGCCCGCTGCGGCAGCACAACGATACAATACTGATCATACATCGCATAGTCACCATCCATACTGTCCCTGGCCAAATTATTAGGGACAGTAATCATGTTCTGCTTTAACTACATTTTTGAAACAAATAATCTATTATATGTACAGGATGTCCAGCGACCAACTAGCGATAATTTAAGGGCATTAAATATACCTAATTTTATCGACAAAAATACGCATATATTATGGGGGTCTAACCCTCTTCCTTTTGTAATGGCCGCGATTTTAATTTTTTTATTATGTTAGATGACTCTGCCGAAAGACTTTGATTTCTCTGGACTTAAATGTTCGATAGATGTAAAATATCTATTAGTTGAAAGCTAATAATAACATCTATTCATTACAAAAAAGATTGGATAAAGTTTCAAGTTACGAAGGTCATTAAAAAAATTATGTTACTTAATGCAGTCAAAATTTTAGTTTTTTTTTTAAGTTTTTTTAAGATAATTAAAAAAACTAGCACATTAACTTAACACACCTTTTTTACGAAGGATTATATTTACGAGGATATTATATAACAATATTATATTTACAAAACGACATCAAAATCATTGCTCTAGCAATAAGTTGCAAGACTGGTGACTTATTGCTGTTTGAATATGAGCCTTATGGGAGTTTCCATACTTCTTGCGTCCAAATACGTGCTGTATTGAAAAAAAAGTTGGCTAAACCCCCACATGGTGGTGTTTTGGTCGATAAAATTAGGTATATTTCGTGCCTTTAAATTATCGCTAGTTAGTCAAAGTCAAAGTCAAAATATTTTATTCATATAGGTATCATTGATACACTTATGCACGTCATTTTTTGTCTTTTCGGAAGGTGCTTTGTCATGGAGGAGAAGAAAAGCCTATAGAAACTCCTCAGCACATCTTTTAAAAAAATATTACAAAAAAGATATTATCATACAAAAGTTTACTATTCTGAGTGGAACTGGTTGCAGAGCTAATCATTTCCATGCGTCTTTATTTATTTATTTCTTAGGAAAACTTACAGCTATTACAATATTTATGTTATGTTGAGCAGTAAAAGGAAAGCCATTTACAAGTTTTCGCAGATAGGTGATAGAGTAGAAAAAACTTAGTCGAAAGAATTATAGAATGTTCATAGATATACAATATACAAATGCCAGCAGATATATATATAAAAAAAACAATATAGATATAAGAGAAAAGTAGAAAAGGGTTATAAGTGTTAATAGATATATGGCGCTTTTGTAGATTTTTTTAATTACAGTTTATTACTAAAAAAAATTTGTCTCATCGCATTTTTAATTTTTGAAGAATTAGTATGAAATATATCTATATTATTTTTTTGACTAACAATATTAACCAATTTACAGGCTCTGGAAAAGAATGAATTTTGTCTATATTTAGTTTTAGTCGTAGGAATGAACAAAGGAGCAGTTATTTTTTTTGATCTGGGTACACGGAAATTTAGATTACTTAATAATTCATGCGAATCTACCATGCCATTTATAATATCCATACTTACTAATATTATAAATGCGAAAGTGTGTTTGTTTGTTTGTTCCTCTTTCACGTCGCAACAAAGATATTATATGGTATGATTTTATGTGTGGAGATAGCTAGGAGGGTGGAGAGTAACGTAGGCTACTTTTTACCGCGGTAAAACCTCTCATTTCCATGGGAAGCTCGATGTTTTGTTAGTTGCTAGATATTTAGTTCCGGATTTTGTTAATAGATGGCGTTAGTAAAATTCATTTGCAAGTTCTGAAACACGCTATCAAATGATACATGTAAATTACTAAAGTCATAGGCAACTAATTCTAAATTCGCACTGGATAAATGGTTGTGTTTTGGTTAAAAATTAATATTGTAAAGGAATAAGTCAATACAGACATACGATTTGATTTTGGTTTGCTTTGTGAATTGGTTTTGTTGACTGTTATCTGTTGTTGTTTTAGCTTAGAATAATGATTATTTTTAGGGATAGTAGGCTTTAGAATTTAGATATTTTATGACTTTTATTAACGTTTTGTATTGTATTTGTTTAAGTTACTTTATTTTACTACTTTAAATAGTTTTAGTAGTTAGTTACTTTAGATATAAATTTTTTTAAACTGAATAACACATTTTGTGTTGTATTTTTTTAATTAGACTGCTTAATTTTTTCCTTTTAGTAGTTTTAAGTTATTACTTTTTCTTTAAGTAGTTTTTCTGTATGATTTTTTCCTTTTAGTAGTTTTTAGTTAGTAGTTATTTAGTTTTTCTTTAAGTAGTTTATCTGTTTGATTTATAATGCCTCACAAACGTAAGTCCAGCCTTCAAATAGTGTCTTCTAAAGCACAAGCCATGCGATTAGCTCGATCGCAAGAATCTCTTGAAGATGTTGAACTAAGGAGGCAAGAACATGCAGAACGTCAAGCTACTTTAAGAGCTGCGGAAACACCTGCTCAAACTGAGCAAATGCTACTCGAACAAGCAGAACGTCAGGCCGCTTTAAGAGCTGCAAAAACACCTGCTCAAACTGAGCAAAGGCTATCGAGTAGCCTTTTGCTGTAGCTCTTGAGCTGAGGAAACACCTGCTCAAACTCAGAAAAGACTCGATGAACAAGCAAAATGACAAAATGCTTTGAGGGCATCCGATACACCTGAACAAGCACAGGCGCGCAGAGATTCAAATGTACAGCTCCAAGCAGAACGTCGCCATAATTTTCAAAGAAATAATTGGTTGGTATTTCATGACGCAGCATTTAATTAAATAAATAAATAATAATAAACTTTATTGAAACAAATTATACAAAGTCAAATATAGAATAAAAGTATAATATAGATAAAATAGGCCTATTTAGATTGCAATAAAAATGCCGCGTACGCCGCCAACGGTTAAACTCATGAGCTACGGATCTGAACCAAATGTGGCAAAGCCGAAAGAAAATTGCCGAAATATAGAAGATTGGATCGATAGGCGACAAACTAAGAAGAAGCGAAGGGACGATGACACCGATAGTGATACTTGTTCAAATCCATCAAAGAAACACCAAACAACTGGCTGTAATGCAGACACGGTGAACGAAAGTCTTAGTGCGTTGAGTCGGCAAATGGAAAATATTACTAAATTACTGAGTACGATGAAGGAAGAACAAAATGCTCGTTTTTACGAACTAAAGAACGAGATTAATGATATTAAAAAAGATAATGTGGAAATTGAAAGATCTTTAGACTATTTAGGGAAAAAGTTTAAGGAAATGGAGGATCATAAGAAAGAAATGAGAGAAGTTGTGAAAAAGCAAGAAAATCGGGTGAAAGACATAATTAATAAGAATATATTTTTTGAGAAAACTAATAAAGCATTAGAGGAGAGAATAATGAGACTGGAACAAAAAGAGCTGGAGTTGCAGATAGAAATACAGAATGTACAAAAAATTGATGGAGAGAATCTGTTGGCTACCGTCAGTAAAATCGCAGAGGAGTTAAGATTGAAGACTGAGGATATACAAAAAGTCTGGAGAATGCCTGGGGATAGCAACAAAACTCCGCGTCCGCTAGTTGTCTCTTTACGCTCCCGAGAGGCGCGATTGGAGTGGTTAAAAAACAAAAAAAACACAATTACTAATGACACGCTATTCAATAATGGTAACAATACTCGCATCTATATCAATGAGCACATAACCCGTCATATAAGACAACTCTTCTGGAATGCGAAATACAAACTAAAGGAAACATATAAATTTATATGGATACAAAACGGGAAAATCCTAATTAAGAAAAATGAAAATGAAAGTAAAATACATCAAATCTCCTTTGAAAGTGACATCGAAGACTTGTTACAAAAAAAGGAAGTGCAATAAAAAGCAAAAGTTTATAAGTACCACTTTCACAAATCATTAAACCACTATTGTATTAATTCGCATATATACACATATACATACAACGTTGATATTAATACATATACATACATAAAAATAGTATAAATGTCATCAAACTTCATTCCGCAACATAATATACAAGATACAGACTTCTGTACATATTCAGAGTTACAGACCTGGTATGACTCAATAAATAAACAAGCTGAGTACTTACAAATAATTCATATAAACATTTGTTCTCTAAGAAAAAACTTTAGCGAACTACAAGTGCTACTAAAAGAATGCCTTCACAGCTTAGATGTTATATGCTTAACCGAAATAAATATAAAACAAGAAGAGATTTATAAATATAGCCTACCACAATTTAATATGTTTACATGGGTACGAGCAGACAGACGCGGTGGCGGAATTATGGTTTACGTAAAAAATAAATACACATTTACGGAGCGAGAAGTGAGCACAATGCACTGTGAGATATTAGTCGGCGAATTAAAGCAAGATAACTGGAACCTGCACTTGTTTGTCATATACAGGCCACCTGATACAAATAAAGCAAGATTTATATCGGAGCTAAAAAACCTGATGTACAACGTGCCAAGAAGGAGTAATCTACTCATCATCGGTGATATGAACATTTATATAATGTTACAGGAATTAGATACAAACTCGAATCACTATCTTAACGTTATGTGTGAGCTAGGACTACAGTGTTGTGTTCGTGAAGTGACGCGGGAAAGTGTAACAGCTGGGCGGCGCGTTGCGTCGTGCATCGACCACATCTTCTTGCGGACTGAGCGTGCGAGTACAATTCAACCATACATTGTAACAAACAGGGTCGCAGACCATTACATAACCGGTCTATCATTAGACTTACAGATAAGTTCAGTAGAAAGTGTTCCCCTAAATTACTACAATAACAAACTAATTGTAAAAAGACTAAGAGAATATGATTGGCGCAAACTATTAAATATACAGGATCCAAAAATAATATATACTAATATTGTACAAGTTTTTCAAGACATCTATAATGCATGTACCTTCCATCGTACACACAGCGACACACGGGAGTCGCAGGTATGGATAACTAAACATTTGCATAATATGATAATTAAAAAAGATTCTTTATTTAGAAAGTGGAAAGCACAACCGAAGAACAATAGTTATCGGCTTGAATATACTAAGCAAAGAAACTATACAAACAAACTTATTAATCGCGCTAGGAATCTTGAAAGAAAGCGTAATATACAGAACTGTAACGGAGACATGCGTAAGATTTGGAATAATTTGAATAATTGGTTAGGGCGTAATAAGTTGTCGGTAGATAGTGTAGTTGAAAGGTACATGGTGAAAAATAAAAATAAAAAAGAAATAAGTGATGGTTTTTGTTACACTTTTACGAGGGAAATAGAAGAAATTAAAAGTCAACACCAATGTGAGAATTTATTTTTGGATCGAAAATCTTATGTGCAAGAAAGCAACGTCAGTTTCAGATTTAAACCAGTTACACCAACACAAGTGGTTCAGGTAATCGAAAAACTAGATGATGGTAAAACGCCTGGGTCAGACGCCATCAGAGTTAGAGATCTTAAGGAAATAAAAAATGAGATTGCGCCAGTCATAGCTCAATTTATAAATTTAAGTATTCAGATGGGGTCGTATCCGGAAGAACTAAAAATATCCATTATAAGACCTATCTATAAACAGGGTTCACATGAAGAATATACAAATTATAGACCAATAGCAATATTAAATGTTTTAAATAAAATAGTAGAGAAGATTATTGTTGGCCAAATCACATCTTTCCTGGAATCCAATACTATAATTACTGATGTTCAACATGGTTTTCGCCCCAACAGAAGTACGGCTACGGCCCTATCCAAGTTTGTAGATAATGTCAATAGCTCACTAAATGAAAAACATATTGTATTTGCCGTATTCATCGACTTTAAAAAAGCTTTTGACACACTGGATCATAGGGGCTTACTGCAATCCATGCATGAATGTGGTATAAGGGGGCCCATGAATGCATGGTTTAAAGAATATCTAGCAGGAAGACAACTTAAAGTACGTATTTGCGGGACAGACAGTAAAACAGGTGATGTAAAGTCTGGGGTACCTACTGGCTCTGTATATGGACCTGTCGGATACATAATGCACGTGAACACCATGCCTAATGTTATTAAAAAATGTAAAGCCTATATGTATGCGGATGACACATGCATTGTGTATAGCGACAGGGACCAGAGCGTAATCCAGCGGGTATTACAGGAAGACTTTGACAGCGTTGTTAAATGGGCTCATGATAATGGGATTATTATTAATTTCAATAAGACTAAATGTATGGCTATAACATCACCCTATAATAAAACAATGAACATAAATATTAAAATAAAAGGACACACATATGACTGTTTACACAATAGTAATATGGGTTATTGTGACTGTAAATATCTTGAAACAGTTTCTAATTACAAATATTTGGGACTAACTGTTGATAATAACTTTAAATGGAATATACATATTGATAACGTATGTAACAAACTAAGATCTATACTATGTAAAATGAAACATTTGGAACTGATGGTCAATAGGAGCTTATTGTATTTACTGTACTATACATTGGCTGACGCAGTGATATCCTACGGCTTGGGAGCATATGGCTTAACTTTCCCTATTCACCTAAATAAGATAAAAAATATACAAATGAGATTTCTAAAACTTTTAGTAGATAAAAATATCAAAAAATCACTTGACAGAGATTACGAGAAACTATTTAAAATTTGTAAAGTCTTACCAATAGAGTATAAAGTTAAAATGATTATACTAATAGAGCAGCAAAACTTGACTTTTTATAAAACTAACAGAAAATACAATAACCCAAAACGTACAGTAAATAGAATTAGACCTAGACTAACAGTCCCAAAGGTAAATAATTATTATGGGAAAAGAGAGAGGCGATGGGTAACGCCGATCTTTTTAAATGAACTACCACAAGATATCTTGGATTGTCATAATACGGTTAGTAGGTTTAAGCTTAAAGCTATGTTACGTAAGCACTATTTGTCGCTGTGTCCGTAGTCCAACAGGTTCTAACCAGCTGGACCACGCACACAACGACAACCGCTAGTTAAAGGCCATTGTATGTATAGATATAGACATAGACTTAGCGTTACCAAATAATGTTACCTCCACGAGAACCGCTGCCGACAAACTGCTCTGTAGTTTGGCAGAAATGTACGCTGAATAATGTTTGTACTTCATTAATAAATAAATTAAAAAAAAAAAAAAAAAAGATTCAAATGTACAGCTCCAAGCAGAACGTCGCCATAATTTTCAAAGAAATAATTGGTTGGTATTTCATGACGCAGCATTTAATTAAATAAATAAATAATAATAAACTTTATTGAAACAAATTATACAAAGTCATGGGGTTGAGGATCGTTGGTCCCACACTAGGATTCCCTGTGTTGTGGAAGACCAACACCTTCCTCTTAAACATGTTTCTTATTAAATTTTACAGTACAGTTTAACTTATTAATGAGATAATGAATTACGTATTATGAGATAACGAATTACAATATAGGAAAAAAACAAGTGTGGAGTATATGTGTGTGTGTGTGTGTGTTATTATATATACGATGTGTTATATACTATAGTTATATATAAATGCACTTATGTTAGAAGAGATTAGAAAGCAATTCTTCTGTGTGACGATAATTATGATCCGATAATCGATTATAAAAATCACAGGTTAATCGTTATAGGACTGATGGACAAGACGTGTCGTTTCTGCAGTGCATTAAAATGGAAAGATGAGACCGCAGGTATGTGCTGTAGCAATGGCAAAGTTTTTCTTTCCGTACTCGGAATGCCAGAAGAGCCTTTAAAAACTCTATTTTTAGGTGATGCTGATGAGTCACGGCGCTTTTTAAATAGGATTCGAAAATGTAACTCCTGCTTTCAAATGACTTTTTTTGGAGTAGATCGGGACATAATAATACCATTAAATCTCGCCCAGGAAGAATCACCTATCTGTAATTTTAGTAAAAATAGCACACGGGGTACAATGCTATGACGATGTAAGCTCTTAGTATGGGATGAAAGTATTATGGCGCACAAAAAAGCTTTAGAAGCACTAAATCAAACGCTCCAGGATTTGCGCAGCAGTATCGATGTTATGGGAGGGATGGTTGTTTTATTGGCTGGTGACTTCAGCCAAACTTTGCCAGTGATTCAGAGGGTACACCTGCAGATGAAATAAAAGCATGTCTCAAGTCGTCTACTCTATGGAACAGGGTAAAAAAATTCAGTCTCACAACGAACATGAGGGTGCATCTGTACAATGACATGAATGCTGGAAATTATGCTGAAACACTATTAAAACTTGGAGATGGGCGTTTGGAAACTGATGCCGAGAGCTGTGTGACACTAACGGAAAATTTTTGTAGCTTAGTACAGAGTAATTCAGAACTAATTGCAAGTGTTTACCCAGATTTGCAAAACAATATATATGAAGACCTTCTATATATATGAAGATATTCTAGCACCTAAAAACGATATTGTAAACAAAATAAATTCACACATATTGAGTGAAGTAACAGGAGATACGACAGAATATTTATTAATAGACACAGTCATTGACACAGAACAGTGCACATCATATCCTAAATTCACTTGAGCTGTCTGGTGTACCCTCACATAAGCTCCAATTAAAGTTAGGTGCCCCAGTCATGCTTATGCGAAATTTAGATGCCCTTCGATTATGTAATGGAACGAGACTTCGCGTCACACAACTTGGACGGAATATAATTAGTGCCACCATCTTAACCGGCGTAAGAAAGGGTGAAAATATTATGATCCCAAGAATCCCTATAATTCCCACAGATGTTGCATTCCACTTCAAATTTCCTGCTGCAATTTCCTATTAAGCTTAGTTTCGCTATGACCATTAACAAAGCGCAAGGGCAAACATTAAAGGTAGCGGGGGTGAACTTAGAAAAAACCGTGCTTCTCCCATGGTCAATTGTATGTAGCATGTTCGCGTATGTCCAGTGCCCAGAATCTTTACATTCTATCCCCAAGTGGAAAAACACATAATATCGTCTACAGTAGCGTATTAAAATAGTGCTCTGTTCTGTGTTCTAGGCCGTGTATGGCTGGCAACACTTTAAAAGAAAAAAATACACCCCTTTTGGAAAACAAATCACACTTATATGCGCTCTCCACTTTAGAATTGGCTGTACACGTAAGCAAGATGGGTGGATCCTGCATTAATCTTCACCAGCACACATCTATCAAAGTTAACTTAAAGCTCCAGTATGTCAGTGTACGTACACTTTATCTGCGGTCAGCATTACCTCTGGTTCCTCTAAGTATATTTTAATCGTGGAACTGTCATTTATTTATCCACCAGAAATGTGTCATGTCTGATGAACAACTCATTGTTAATTCCCTTTGATCACGCGGGCGTAGCCGCGGGTAATAGCTAGTTAACTATATAAGTCAGCTATACGTCTGCGCTCTTGCAGAGGAAGTAAATGTTGCTTAGAACAATGTTCCCTATAACTTATATCAGAGATTTTGCTACGGTATCGTAGAAACCCAAGGAATCGTTTTTGTATGCGTTCAATGCGATTGATATAGATGTCATAACTTGGGTTCCAAACCTGAGAAGCGTATTCGAGATGGCTACGGACAAAAGTGCAATACAGAATTTTGAGAGCTTTGATGTTTTTAAACTGTCTAGTTATACGTATAATAAAGCCAAGGGCCTTTGAGGCTTTCGCGACTATATTATCGATATGAGTGTCAAAGAGCAGCTTAGAGTCAAATGTGACACCTAAGTCGGCTAAGTCCTTAATTTTATTGACTCTAGTCAAAGTAGTGTTGTTGATATTGTATTCAAATTGTATGGGGTCCGGTTTACGTGTGTATGAGCAAACGAATTCAGGTCTAGAAAATAAATCATTTACAAAATATTATAAGTTATAAAATCGATATAACCTGCTGCAGCACTGCTCAACACAAAAGGTACGCACTCAGCATATGCCACGCTCCCCCCGAGGGTTGCCCGACTTGCCGTGGCGGGGGGGCTTAGTAACCGTGGACTGGTCACCCACGGTGAAGCTAAGACGCAACCAGGGCCGGCCAGTTTGGGCCGCCGGTTGGCCCGAGGAGGGCGCTCCCAGCGGGCTGAAGAAGTTCGCTGCGGACGCGCGTGGAGGTGGGACCGCAGAAGAAGAGGAGTGCCAGTATTACGGTGCGCCGTTCTCCCGGGTTATTCCCATTTGTCCCCACCTCGTTTGTCACCACTGGTGACAAATGGGAACAAAATCCTTCCCATTTGTCCCACTACATAGACCACCAATAAATTGATACGCCCTCAGTAGTGGCGATGCTAGAGCTGAATATATAGTAATGCTTATGTTTTTTTCGCGAATTATGATAAACAGAAGATATATTGATTATTTAATGCAATTTTCACTTGCAAAACATATATTTTTAACCGACTACAAAAAAGGAGGAGGTTATCAATGTCGCGTATGTTTTTTTTCTTTGTATGTTCACCGATTACTCTAAGACGGTTCTACCGATTTGGATGTTTTAAACGGTATTGAATAGAAAATTGCTTCAAGGAATGGGACCAATTACACGTTACTTAAAACTATATTTTTATTTATTATATTATTTTTATCAAATATTAGTGCCTTAAAGTCTATAAGCAATGAAACAAAGTCATATTTTTCAAACAATTTTTACACATTACTCAACGATTAATTAACAATAATTTACTTATTCTCTATGAAAAATCAACAATCAAGTTACAACAAACTTACAAATACACAATATTCTTATATATAAAATTCTCGTATCACAATGTTACTTACCATACTCCTCCGAAACGTCTTGACCGATTTTTATGAAATTTTATATGCATATTCAGTAGGTCTGAGAATCTGCTCTATCTATTTTTCATACCCCTAAGTTGTCCACCCCTATTTTTTTTTATAATGTGGCACTAAAAATATACACAACTCTAAATTTTCACCCTTCTAACACCAACCCCTAATTTTTAATATGATTTTTAGGCGATACGAAATTCACCCGGTCAGCTAGTCTTATATATAAAATTCTCGTGTCACAATGTTAGTTACTATACTCCTCCGAAACGGCTTGACCAATTTTTATGAAATTTTATATGCATATTCAGTAGATCTGAGAATCAGCTTCTATCTATTTTTTATACCCCTTGAAGATTATATTTACTACACAGTTTGTTTACAAGGCTCGCTTTGTACTTACACCTCAATTACGACATGTATGTTTCGCCGAGTTAAACATGTTTATGTATAGAATTTATGTGGGTGGAGTATCTATATTTAAAAAAAATCTTTATTTTAGGATGACAATGTCCAAATTGGTCGTACCATCTTAGAGTAATCGGTGAACATACAAAGAAAAAAAACATACGCGACATTGATAACGTCCTCCTTTTTTGTAGTCGGTTAAAAATATATGTTTTGCAAGTGAAAATTGCATTAAATAATCAATATATCATCTGTTTATCATAATTCGCGAAAAAAACATAAGCATTACTATATATTCAGCTCTAGCATCGCCACTACTGAGGGCGTATCAATTTATTGGTGGTCTATGTAGTGGGACAAATGGGAAGGATTTTGTTCCCATTTGTCACCACTGGTGACAAATGGGAAGGATTTTTAAATGAAATGAATGAAATGAATGAAATGAATGAAATGAAATGAAATGAATGAAATGAAATAATCTTTATTCATGTAGGTATCACTGATACTCTTATGCACGTCATTTTTTTAATCTACCAGCTTTTCGGAAAGGTGCTTTGTCATGGAGGAGAAGAAAAGCCGTAAAGAAACTCCTCAGCACATCTTTTAAAAATAAAACTTATATCTATTACAAAAATAGGTATTCTTTAACCTGTGCAGAACTGGTTGCCTAGCTAGTCATTTCCAAGCATCCTTGTCATTTAAATATTCATTTATGCTATAGTAGCCCTTGCCTAAGAGCTGAGCCTTTACACGTTTCTTAAAAGATTGCACCGGTAAGTCATGTATTTGTTTTGGGACTTTATTATAAAATTTTGTACCTAGTCCCATAAAAGAACGTTGCACTTTAGAAAGACGGTACGAAGAGGTAGCCAATTGATGCATCCTTCTTGTTTGACGATTTGAAAAATCACAATTTTGTTTATATGCAGTTATGTTATTCCGTATAAACACTAAATTATTATAAATATATTGGGAAGCTACTGTAAGTATACCTATTTGTTTAAATTTGACACGCAAGGACTCCCTTGATTTTAGTTTATAAATAGCTCTAATGGCTCTTTTCTGTAATACAAAAATTTGTTCTATACCGGCTGCTTTGCCCCACAGTAAAATGCCATAAGACATAACACTATGGAAATATGCAAAATAAACAAGCCGAGCAGTGTCGACGTCAGTGAGCTGCCTTATTTTTCTAACAGCATAAGCAGCCCTAGCAAGTTTAGTTGTGAGAGATGCTATGTGCGGGCCCCATTGCAGTTTACTGTCCAAGGTCACCCCTAAAAAAACCGTGGATTCCTCTATATTTAATGTTTCATTATTTAATTTAAGAGATTTATTTACTTTTTTTACATTTGGCAACACGAATTCTAAGCATTTGGTTTTCTTTGCATTTAAAAGTAAATTATTTATAGTGAACCAATGTGAGACATGCGACAGAGCACTATTAACATCGTCAAAATTATTTTTATTCCTATCAGTCTTAAATATTAATGATGTATCATCTGCAAACAGCACAATGTTCGCATGGTTTTTAACATAATGTGGTAAGTCATTTATATACACCAGGAAAAGAAAAGGGCCCAAGATCGAGCCTTGCGGAACACCCATCACAGTAGGCGACCCTGATGACTTTTCATCGTTTATATTAACCTTTAGTATCCTATTACTTAAATAAGATGCGAGCAAGCTAAGGGCCTTGTTTTTCACGCCATAGTGACTAAGTTTAGATATTAATGTATCGTGCTCAACACAATCAAACGCCTTTGATAAATCACAAAATACACCTATAGCATTTTGCGACGACTCCCATGCTTCATATATATGCTTTAAGAGCCTGGCTCCGGCATCTGTTGTACTACGACCTTTAGTAAAACCGTATTGCTCCGGATGTAATAAATTATTATTGTTGAAGTGGGTTAGCATTTGATTCAGTATGATCTTTTCGAAGATCTTACTGAGTGTTGGTAATATAGAAATTGGCCTATAATTATTAATATCCGTTTTTTCACCTGTTTTAAATAATGGTATAACTTTACTGCATTTCATTAGATCTGGAAATACACCAAGATCTATGCATTTATTAAAAACTACAACTAAACAAGGAGCTATAATATCTATTATGTGACGAATTATTTTTACTGAAATACCCCAGAGATCACCCGTACTTTTTACTTTCAGAGACTGGAAAACTTTAATTATGTCCCTGATTGTAATGTGCTTAAAGTCAAAATACCACATTGCATTCCTTAACATTATCTCTTAATAGATAAAATGCTTCTGTTGAAGAAGAGGATAGTGTACTAGTTAATTTAACGGGAATGTTGCGGAAGAACTCTTCAAAAACGCTTGCCACTTCTTTATCAGAAGTGATTTTGATTCCATTAATCATTATTTCATAACTAAAGTCACAAGATTTAGAGTTGCCGGTCTCATTTTTAATGATATCCCAGGTGGTTTTTATTTTATTATCCGAATTAACTATTTTATCCTTTATGTACATTGACTTTGCTTGAGTACAGATGATTTTGAAAATTTTCGAGTAATTTCTTACGTATTCCTGAAATGAGGGAGAAAAATTATATTGTTTTTCGTCATAAAGCTCGTATAATTTGTTTCTACTTTTAAAAATACCTACAGTAGCCCAGTCGCTAAATTTACTATTTTTACTTTCTTCTATGTATCTGAATTGAAATATTCGATTAAACTCGTCATTAATATTTTTAGACAATGTATTGTAAAGATTAATAGGATGACCATTTTGAGAATACACTGATTTACGCAATTTTGTTTGAATTTTTTCTTTAAAAAGTGATATTTTTCTCTTTGTCACGGGTCTATATTTTATTATTTTTTTCTTATTATCGTGGCTGTTACGTACCGCTATTTTTTGCCCACAGTGGTCTGATCTCAACTTGCTAAGTATTTCTTTGTCTAATATCTCACAATTGCAAAATACATTATCGATACAAGTACGTGAAGTTGCAGTTATTCTGGTAGGCTCAGTAAACGAAGGATTTAAATTAAAACACTTAAACAATGCGAGTAACCTAGCAGCTATAGAAGATTCTACTAAAATGTCAACATTAAAGTCACCGCAAACTATTAATTCTTTTTTCGACACAAATAACCGTTTAAGGACATCCTCTAGAGTATCTTCGAATAGGCAAAAATCCCAGAGGGGGGGCGATATATACAGACTATAATAAACCGCTCCAGCTCCACACAGGCTAGCTCTATAGTGCGCTCAATAGAAAGACTAACAATGTCCTTTCGATCTTTACAAGGTATATTGCTGTGCACTAAAATTAGTGATCCTCCATGGATTGCAGTCTCTCTATAGAATGCACTTAACAAACTGTAATTGAATACATTAATATTATTTCTTACACTTGTTAACCAATGCTCAGTAATGCATAGAATATGTACATTATAATCTTTAACAAATCATTCAATTTCTAACTCTTTGCCCGATAAGCCCTGTATGTTTTGATGTACAATATTCATATTAAAGTGCTTATCCGTTGTCATTAAATCTAGTTTAAAGTATTAATTAATGTACCTGAGCTGGTACATTTGTCAACTATAGGAATAGTGGTAGTACTACCACAATCAATATAAAATGGGTCAATAGACTTTGTTACACATGTAACACTATCATTTGTTAAATTATAAGCTAACAGTTTAGCTATATGTCTTCGATACTTTAAAGGTAAGTACATTTTATTTCCACTTAATTTAAAGGAAGAAAAAATATATTTATTAGTGTCAAAATAAACTATTGCATCATTATGATGGTATGTCAAATTGTACAGTTTCTGGTTTAACTTATAAATATAATTATTTTGTTTATCACTAAACTCATTGGAATAAGGTCACCATTTGTCACCAGTGGGGACAAATGGGAAGGATTTTATTCCCATTTGTCACCAGTGGGGACAAATGGGAAGGATTTTATTCCCATTTGTCACCAGTGGGGACAAATGGGAAAAAAATTCCCATTTGTCACCAGTGGTGACAAACGAGGTGGGGACAAATGGGAATAACCCGTTCTCCCTATCTTCTGCGGCCGTGGAGGGATCGCAGGAGGAGAGGCGTGTTGGTATTACGATGCGCCACTCTCCCTACCCCCTGCGAGCTGGCGGGGCCATTCTGCCGAAACGGCACTGGTGGGGCCGCAGAGGAAGAGGCATGTCGGTATTACGGTGCGCCGCTTGCCCTATCCTCTGCGGCCGAGGTGTGGTCGGTGGAAGAACCACAGACCTAATCTTCCACCGGGTACCAGTTATCTGGTATCCATGGCCTCCTAGTAGCTGACTCGGGGGGAGTCTGCTACAGTACTGGTGGAGGCCGAGGGGGGAGGCGCACCTTACCATCTGGTGCGCCCATCGTGGACGGCTTTCGCGATAGAGCCACTTGTGGGCAGCTGCCGCTGGCGGGGTCGCGGATGTGTGTGAAAGCGTTCCCGTAACCCCGTCACAGGCGGCGAGAAGGAAGATGGGGGGGTTTTAGTGGGTATACCGTGGGTCTCATTAGCCTATACAGGAGTCCCACATAACCACTCGGGTAACCCCTGCGCCCGGGTGGTATGCGTAATGCATTTTCCCCCCCGGAGAAACAAAAAGGGTGACGACGGCTACTGATTTTCGGTACGACCTTTATTGTGTATATGAACATGGCTGTTTTAAACGGAGTGAATTTTGCTGAGTTATGCCACCCTAATCAATGGCGTTAGTGTCCGCCAAATAGATATTCGAACATAGCTGTTGTAGACCGCACCGCAGCCCCACCCGTAATTTTACACGTTTCCACCCATGAAACGTCAATTTAGTCTCTAAGATTTGTGAACAGGGTATATTTTTCTTTACAAAAAGTAACGATATCCCACCAAAATCATAAATGTAAAAAAGGAGAGCCAAGTTCAATACAAAAATAATGCTTGGCTGTGGGCTTCACCGCAAAAAGAATGGAGATCTAAATGAGTGCCAAGTTCTATGCAAAATCTAAATATGTATTTATAGGAACAAAATAACATTATGAACAAGTATTAAATTCTATTTCTTTGCTTTATTGGATACCTATAATAATTGCTGTTATTTAAAAAAGTGAGATCTTAAAGTAGGCTAGATTTGACTTGGCCAATTTTCATTACATCAGTCATAAAAGTCAGTCTGATAAAAACTGATAGGCAAACAATAATTATAATTTAAACAAAAAGAAATGGCAGTTTTAAAGCAGACAACATTAAAAGGACAAAAATTCTAGAGTAAACGCTTTCGGTGTAAATCATTGGGTACTTTACCCTATTAGTTTAAAAAATGCAGAACATGAGTACTGTCCGTAATAATTAGGCCAGGTACGGTAGCTAGGTACGGTAGTATCGCAAGCCCACGCTCGCACGGCGCGCGGTACTCACCAGGGTCTCCGGCGGCGCGGTCAGTGCGGTCAGTGCGGTCAGTGCGGTCAGTGCGGTAACGCCTACGCGAGCGCTCGCAGCTCGGCCGCGGCGGTGCGGGCGGCGGGAGCGGGCGGCGCGACCTGTACAGTGTACAGTGTACACAGATACACACAGACACAGTGCAACAAAATATAAAAATCCTCAGACGTTAACACCCCTTAAGAACTACTTGCTCGAACGCCACAATCAGGCAATAATAAAAGCACCATACACAAAATACTCTGTATAGAAATAATTAATTATTCTACAATAAAAACTGTGTCTACACTAGTGCGCTTTCTTGGAACAGAATAAAAAATCTGCAAACAGTGTACCTACTTAGTACGTTTCTTTAAATGAATAATCTTTCATTCTGGTACTTCATTTTTGTATTCATATTTTGCATTTTATTTGTTGCATTGAACACTAAATATGGCTCACGGATAGATACGAGTAGGTTCAAGTTGACACGCGTCCATTTTGATGAGTGAGCGAGACGGTCCCGGCCAGGTCGCAGGTGTGGACAGTGTGGACACCACGCTGCATGCGTTCTATGGCGATCAATACCGCATACCGCTAAAATGGCTTACTATTCGACATAGGCGTAATTCTAGGATTCTTTTGGTTCTGTATTCAATTTTACATGATCCAACTTCTCCTTCATACCTCAAGGAAAATTTTCAGTTCATCTGCTCCACTAGTGACAGGGAACTACGTTCATCTCGAAATCTAAAGTTTCATTTCCCACCACATAAAAGTGGTTTTTTCCACTATTCCTTTACATTTCAGGCTATACAGCTTTGGAACGCCCTGCCAAATGCCATTAGACAAGCTCCAACAAAATTGACGTTCAGGAGATTGCTTCGAGAACATTACCTTAAGTTATCTGCCACGGGTTAAGCATCAACGTACGTTTTATTTGTGTTGGCCTTACATATTTATGTAAACGTATATTTGTAGGATATTATATATTTGTATATATTATATATATTTATTTATATTATGTATTTATATTATTTGTATATATATATATATATATGAATGTAATGGTATGTATTTATATATTTTATATTATGTCTATTTACAGTATTGGACGTAAGATATGTAATATAAAAATTAGAATTTTTTTTTGACTGTTATGATTGACAGTTTGCGCCTATCTAAGATTTTCACCAGCACCCAGGGCTGACTGGTAGAGAATGCCATGAGGCATTAAGTTTTTGCCCTTGTATACCCTAGATTTAGGTGTTGCAAAAATAAATAAATAAATAAATAAATAAATACCGTACCTACCGTACCTACCGTTTGTGCAACAATATAATATGAAAGATGAAGATGAAAATTGACGATGAAAGCGCACTTGTGTAGACACTAGACATACATAGCTAACAGCTGTTAGCTCTATTCGTAAAATATAGTATTACCAGTAGCAAATGTTTTTAGTGACTAGTCTAGCAAAAACTCCAGCAAAATACTAAATGAATAATTTATTTGTTATGCATTTATATCAAAAAATATGGAACTTACTGACAGAAATAAACCCTAACTAATATATAAATATAATAAACTAGTGGATACCCGGTATGTGCTACTATGCAAAAACTGTTTGTATCGGAAAAGTCGAAAATCGAAAATGTGCGAAATTAAGGACAATTTACTTACTTAAAATATTCAGTCTTCATATTCTATACGAATCAATTTAATACTTGAGCTAAAATAAATACCAAACACACGGTGGCCTTTTTCTTTTGACGGATTCAACAGAATCACAGAGTACCTACTTAAACACCACAGAGTACCTACCGCTGGTCTCTATATTAGGTTTAGCTTGGGAATACACGTCCGATTTTTCTCTCCGATCGTCGGATCAGATAGTCTGATCAGACAATCGGAAACAAAATCGGACGTGTATTCCCAGGCTTAGGGCTAGGCACGGAATACAGAGACAAGAGGTGGGGCTAGGGGCTAGTGTTAGACTATAGACCTTTTGTTCTTTAGGTATTTTCTGAACTGAACGATGTAGATTTAATCTTCTCTTCCTGAGGTTATTCAATACTCACACATTATACAGGAACTCATAGAGTACTGAATCACTACGTCAGGAACATAAACATAAGCGCGCGAGCAAGGAACAACGGTTTAAAATAGACATATTGTGTCCACCGACGTTGGTAGTGTTTCGGTTGGCGGCCTGCGGGACCAGAGATTAAGTACTCTGTGTGGGGCACTCCATACAATGACTATAGGAATATTAATGGAATGGAATAAGAATATCGTCCAAAAAAATATAATCGTAAAAACACGTAAAACAACATTGAATGAATCGATAAAAGGTATAAAAATGAGGCGGGTCGGACACGGGCGGGTCAGAGGAGGAGGCGATCGTGTTCGCCGGCGGAGATCTCCAGCAGGCTGGTGTAGCAGCCGGAGAGCAGGCAGGCCAGCCCCGCCGCCACGACGAGCAGGTCGCGCAGCAGCCGGTAGCGCGCGGCGCCGTACCGGTCCGGGTACCACACGCACGCGTCCATCAGCCCCGGGAACACCATGGCCAGCAGCGACAGGCACAGCGCGCCGAACAGCGCGATGAACGGGCCCAGCTTCGGCACCGCCACCGCCAGCGACCCTGCACGCACACACACACAGACATACACTACTTAAACAGGAACGCCGAGCCTGCTCAAATACAAATATTTATTGAGATTAATTCATTAGTTAGCCTATTATTGTAGTCACTTTAGGTAGATACTAAAAATGATATTAAACTCCAAAATACATAGTTTCCCAAGAACCGTACAAGCTATCAATTCATACATGTAGTAGAACCATAAATATCGTTTCCACAAGTGAACCGTCACCGCGTCAGGCTCTCAAGTTGGCGCTGTCTCACTCACTGTCAGTGATGTTCGTTAAAATAACGAGTAAATCTGTGTTGGGTGCTGCCGTGCTGAACCCGACAGGGCTGACACTCTAAATACATAACAGTAGGTACAGACTGAGGGCAGGTTAGAATAAAATGTGAGCGTTGTTGGGTGATAAAACGAGATATAATAGTTGAATTTAAAAATTCTTCAAATGTACGATCGAAGTATTTAAGTACTTCGACAATATAAGAAAGGAAAAATTCATTTAATAAGATTATTTTAAAAAAAAAGTAATTGAAATAACTACTAATGAAATGTTATAGGGAAAACCTGTAAAAGATATGGAGATGTTCTACTTTAGAAATGAACGCGCTCACGCTATTAATGTTAAAATTTTTAAATGTAATTATCAATTTAGAAACTTATTCAGCCAGCCGTACATCATTGTCTTGAAACATTTTCTATTCAGTATTTACGCAAAACATTCACCGCGAAAGCTCTCACAAACACCGTTTTTCCGACTTTACGTGAGAGTGAATGAACGTTTCATTCAAATATGTTTTGGTTTCCTTTCTCTAGAGCCTACACACAAAATTTGCATAGTATAATACTGCTAGTACCTAATACTAGACTACTTATTACATTACAAGAGAACGGTGTGGTGACAAAGATAACATAATATAATAATATGAGGTAGTGGTGTGTACATACATGGAAGGAGGACGAGCAGCAGCCGCAGGCAGTAGTCGCAGAGGCAGTGGCGCGCCGGGGACAGGCACTTCCTGACCTTGCGCCACACGATGTTGTACGCCACGAAGTTCTGCAGCGGGAACGTGAGGAAGATGGACAGCGCGAAGATCACCTTGGCCGCTTGCGCCTTCCTGCAACACACCGTCCCACGCTGACTCCGCGATCCGACCGTGGACCGGCAGCGACAGAGTGATACATCGAAACCTCACTTTTGCTCCTGCGGCAGGTTGAGCGTGAGCGAAGCCTTGATGTTGTCTCCGTACTTGAGATACCCGAACACGCCGACGAGGAGGTACAGCGACATTATGACGATCATGCCGATGTTAAACAAACCGAATAAACCGACGAATCGTTTCGGTTCCTCCATATTGTATTCGAGGGCCAGCACATGTCGAATAAAATCGAATCGTATCGTTAGTACCGGCCGGGGCGCCCCTACTTGGGCTCTGCTCGATATTTACATTATACAAGGAACATTAGTATGGTATGAAACATGACGGAGGACGCTGTGCGAAAAATGTACCCGATCCCTAAACAGTGGTGAATTTAAAGTATTTTCTCAACGTTTAGGTTTGACTTACTTTATTTAATAATTTATTTATAATGCACCGTGTATGTTGTCAATTTCCGCGTTATAAGTACCTACAGTAAATTGATATGGCTGGTGTCAACTGTAAACGACTTTTAGCCGTATTGGGGCGGTTTAGAATACTAACCCCAGTCCCACGCCGGATGGGTGTCGTAAGAGGTGAGTAAATCCGGCCCGTTGATGGTAGAGCCCCTCGAGGAAGTATATTGGTATAATTGATTTTAATTGTAAATTAATACCATTATTACTATTATTATTTCTCCATGGGGTTCGCCTGGATAGCAACCACCCTTGAGCAAGAGTCAGCCGCCAAACGACTCGTCGTGTTCCGGCTGGGGGCTTTTCTTCTCTCTTTCTTGGCCGGCAATGCATCAATAATGCCTTTACCAACAGGTGGATCGTCAACTCGTTTGCCGGCTATTACCATAAAAAAAAACAACGACGCGCGTCAGGGCAGTCTACTCTTGATCCTTGTTTAGAAAACCGGCTCAAAGAAATTTGAACTCCATATTTTGTTGTTTGCCGGCCCGTGCCTTGCAGTTTTCAACATTCAAAATTCACGCGCCAAAATAATAATACAAACCACTCCAACCGCTTCCAAGGCAAATAGGGCTATGCCTATAAATACGGGTATTTCTTGTAAGCTCTTCACTTGCAGCTTCTCATCCTCCAGCGTGACGTCATCCTCGATCAAGTAGAAGAATACGAGAATCAGACCGAAGATGGTGACGATATTTGAAATGGAGGAGAGCGGCGTCATCAGCTTGAGGTCCTTGACCAGGCTGATCAGCGCCAGCGGCACCAGCAGGATGCACAGGTGCAGCCGCAGCGACAGGGATTGCCCATAGAAGTCGCAAACCTACAAATAACTGTTATTCAAAAAGCTCTAATGATGAACTCGCTCTAAATAGTAAAAGCGATTCAAAATCATTGGTTTAATGAAATACGAGAACATGTAATACTCGTATTAGCGTATTAAATAGTAGCGCCATCAATAAAATTGTATGTCGAAAATCCCAGGCCATTTATGACTTGGTTAATTTAGAAGATCGAAGTTGATTATTTCTTAACTCATTTTAAATTACTTACCGAGGTTGCCCTATAACAGAACTATAATATAATAAATTTGATTTTCGACTGCAGAGGGTTCTCCGTCCTTCATAAAGTATACGAGTATGTTACGTTTTATTGGGCTTCTTCACCATTTATGGTCGTAGCACACATATCAACTCGTAAACGGAACGTAAACGTATCAACTCTTGCATGTCAGTATTCTTTGTATGAAACTCCCTACTGTAAAGCATACTTATCGGATTCGTAACGTAATCGCCTCGCCTCGAAACAAGCTCACGAATCGCGGTACGGTGCGTGGACGACTTGCCGTACCCGCGCTTAGGGAACATACCAAAACCACGTGCCTTATTTAGGGGGGGGGAGGGGGGTCTTCAAAACACCACGATTGGTCACAGAGGGGAGGGGGAGGGTTTAGGTTTTTGTCACGTAGTCAATATTTTAGCAACCATTGCGCCACAAGTCGTCAAATATAAGCAAAATTATTATTTTTTAACTCTGTTTTTGCAAAAAAGTATTGAAAATCGTACTTATCATTTACCACGTGAAAACTAGGGGGGAGGGGGGGTCTTCTCATATACTACGGATGGTCACGAAGGGGGGGGGGGAGGGTAAAAAGTTGGAAAAAATGGGTTACGTGGTTTTGGTATGTTCCCTTAGGTCTCACCGTACGCTATCCTTCGACTTTCCGTTTCCTCGTGCACGCCCCGCGCCGCGGCGCCGCAGCTACCGCTGCGTCGGCGAACTGCTGTCATTCGAGCCGTCAGCGCGGCGTCGCCTAGCCGTAGCCGAGTCGATTTGGAGCTGTTGGTCGGTTGGTCGCTTACGTTAGGTTGACGGCGAGGCGATCCGGTGACGATCCCTTTCCGAGTTGATATGTGCGCTACGACCATTACACCGCAATGAAACGTACTCGTCACGTGTCTAAGACAAACAAACATCTGACTGCAATTTTGTGAGTGCTGAGAGTCCGGTCGGAGCCACCGGAGGGTCGGAGATGTAGGGCTGGATGATTGAAATATAGGAGGGAGCCAACCTGCTTGATATTTTCAGCAACGAAGACGAAATAAATCGTGCATATGCCTATCTGCCAGAAGACGAGCGTGACTTCGACGAAGTAGTAGACGGCGGGGGCGGCCCAGCGCAGGCAAGGCGGCCCGTCCTGCAGCGCCAGCCGCATGGACTTGGGGTACGCGATGTAGCCGCGCCGCCACCGCTTGCACAGCTGGTACTGCGCCGCGATCTGCACCACACGCACACACCCGTCAGCACGTCACGCACACACACACCGGCGTGTCACCGTACGTCATTACAATACTCGTATGCACCAGAAGCTGGATGCAGTAGGTGGCGAAGAAGCCGATGAGCACGATGCCGACGATGCTGAAGACGATGCCGAGGCGCGACACGGCGTCCGGCATGGCCAGCACGCCCGCGCCGATGCTGCCCTTCAGTAGGTGGATCATCGTGTCCGAGTATCTGCACATTATATGTCATTAATAGCGTCACTAAATCTAATCTTTTTTTTCTTTGAGGGTAGCTCGGTCAGCTGACATAATTATTTTAGTGCTCTGTAAATTTAATTGTTTTTATTAAATTACTTCCTTTTTAAAACGTTTTTTTGTGTATTTATGAACAGTATAGTTGTGTGTTTACTCGGTGCAGTGAAAATCACGAAGAAAATCGTGCCATTTGTGTTAAGTGTTGCAAATCAGCTGCTGACTACAACAACCTGTAGGTCACATATCTAATAAGTCAGATCAGAGTCAGCTGATTTGGTAAGCAGGACATTTTAAGTGAATAAATAAACTGACTATAGTGAGATATAATAATCTAACATTAAAAAATAATAGTATTGTGTATTTTATCATCATAATTAAACCGGTGTAGTCTAACGCCATCTATTGACCGTCAGAGGGTCTCGGTAACCTTGTTAATTACCTAGCATGGCTATCAAATGCAATTGCTGCGGCCGATTTGCCTCAACAATTGATGGGGCGCAGTGTACAAAGTGTTCCCAGTTTTACCATCGACAATGCGTCAAAGTCAGTATCGATGCCAGACTTCCTGACAAATGGAAATGCCCCGAATGTAAGAAAAAGGGGCCGCGCGCAATCACTAGCGCCACCACCAGCTCGACTCCTAGTTCGTCCAGTTCAGGTGACACACCGAATACTGATATTGTCGATGCGTTGACTGAAGCTGCCGGTAGAGGGCGCTCTGAGGAGGGGAGTGATTTGGCAAAGGAAATGAGGCTAATACGCGAGCAGCTTACGACCATGGTAAATGAGATGGTTTCTTTCCGGCAGGAGGTGGTTAAAATGAATGTCAACATCGCAAACTTGAGCACGCGCATTAGCGATATCGAAAGTAGGGTCAATTGTCTGGAACAGCGAGCCACCGATGCCCCGTCTCAGTCGATCGACCCTAAGTTGGAGCAGGTAGTAGCGGACCTCAAGCTTCAGATTAATGATCGTGACCAAGCATCGTTTATAAATGATGTAGTCATATCTGGCGTAACTGAATCGAAGGGCGAAAATGCTGACCATTTAGTTTTGACCCTGGCACAAAAAATAGGCGTTGAACTGGATCAGCATGACGTCGTTAGTGCATCACGAGTGGGCGCTGTGCGCCGCGAGAGTGCGCCGGGAGCCGAGGGAGCCGGGCCGCGCGCCATCGTCGTTCGTCTCGCTCGGCGCGAGACCCGGGACCGGTTGCTACGGGCGGCACGCGTGCGCCGCACAGTGGACACAGCTGGACTGAACATTGATACGGTGCCGCGGCGATTCTATATCAATGAACGCCTCACAAGTGCCAATAGACGTCTATTTCTTGAAGCTAGAAAACTTGGCCGCACTCATAATTTTCGCTTTGTTTGGACACGAGAAGGGTGTATCTATGCACGTCGCGATTCCGATACAATGCGCTTACGCATTCGTACGGAGTCTGATCTCGCTAAGGTTTTTGGTGCTTAAATTATTGGAATTTTTTTTCTATTATATTTATATTTTTTCTATTTCTGAATTTTTTTCTGTTTATTTTTTATTTTACCTGTAATTTTTTTCTTTACATTGTATCTTTATACACCCTATTTGCACTGTTAACAATTAATAGTTTTAGTAACAATTGGTCTAAAGTTATTGTAGTCATTAGGATGGTTTGCCTGTATATGTTTAGATACAGTCACACTAGCAATCCTCTTGGAGTGACTGTGTCTAAACATATGCGCGCAATTGCTACAATTTTTAGTTATCACTTCATTCACATAATTTTTTGGTACAATGTATTTATAGTGTTGGTCAAAGTTAATCTTATTGCATGTGTTTTAATATTACTATTTCTGTTTTTCCTATATCATATCAATAAGCTTTTAATTAGTCATATAAGGATATCAAGATGTATCTTTTCGGGGATGCTAAAGTATGTATGTCTGTGCTGTGGTGTGTATCTTGAAGTACGAGTATCTCTTTTATCATATTGTATTGAAAATTGTAACTTTATTATATATTTTTTTTCGATTGACAATATTGCGTTATTAAATCAGTCCCCTATGTTATATAATATATGTTTTACTAAAATTAACTTAATTAAAAAAATTACACAATCTCAATTATATATATTTTATTTTATTCTCATTTATACTGTTAACAATGATTAGAACACGTAAAATTAAAATTGGACTTTTAAACCCAGGATCTCTAGGTACACGGCATGACGAGTTCTTAATAGCCATGGCACGTCATAGTGTGGACATCATGGCTATAAATGAGACATGGCTCCGGGAGGGCGAGGAGGGCCGTGCGCCTGCTGTCCCGGGGTATCGGCTACGGCACATTCCGCGGCCCCCCGATATCAGGGAGAGGGGGGGAGGTGTAGGATTTTATTTTAGGCAGGAATTATCCGTACGTATCATTCAACATCCCATCTCTCCCGCGGTGGAGCAAATGTGGTTAAGCGTTCAGATTAACGGTCAGTCATTTGCAATAGGAACTGCATACCGTCCGCCTTGGTTAAACATTCAGATTTTCCTTGACGCGCTGTATGAATCACTAGGTTCCTTTGTTCGATACGACCATATTGTGCTGTTGGGAGATTTTAACATCGACCTTTTAAAAGAATGTACCCCGGGTGCTAAATTGCTCCTTGACTTTATTAATTCCAACAATCTTACGCAAATAATCAAAGTGCCTACGCACTTCACGGACGTTAGCGAAACTCTCATAGATGTAATATGCACAGATGCGCCAGTTTCAGGAACTCAGGTTGATTTTATTAAAGATCTAAGTACTCATGCGTTTATCATTTGTGAGCTCGATATCCGCAAAAACCGACCTAAACCTAAATGGGTTACTTACAGGCCTATGGGAGATATTGATATGGATAGCTTAAATAAAACATTGGGTTCCACTGACTGGGTAAGTATCCTATCATTACAGGAAGTAAATGATATGGTGAATCATTTTAACAGTAAAGTTATAGAGATTTATAATTTGCATGCTCCCTTAAAATCTATTTATTGTAGGGTCAGGAACTACCCATGGATTACTTACAATGTTCAATGTATGATGAGGATCCGCGACGCTGCACAAATTAGGGCTCGGAAAACAAAGTTAGATGCACATATACTTTATTATAAGGACTTGAAAAAAACTGTTAATGCTGCTCTTATGTCTGAAAAAACCGCCTATTTCAATTTTTATATCAATGCAAAACTAACTCAGCCAAAAATAATGTGGAATCATATAAAAAAGCACGTGCGATTTAAGGGCGGTAAGGACAATTCTCTTCCTGCACAGTTTAATGATGCTAACGCAATTAATAAACATTTCCTAAATGTTCCCGGGAAGAGTACCGTATCATTATCTACACTGACACGCTTTGAATTTAGCCGCTTCTCGCAGGCCACCTTCCGTTTCAAACCAGTCAGTGAAGCTGAGGTAGCGAAAATAGTTGGCAATCTTCACTCAAAAGCCATCGGCTGCGACGGCATATCATTGGAGATGATAAAACTTATTCTCCCAGAATGTCTAGCGGTTTTGACATCGATTATAAATAAGTCATTTGAGACAAATACCTTCCCTGACATATGGCAGCAAGCTATTGTCAAGCCGATTCCTAAGACTAATAACCCTGTTAGTGCAGCGGACCTCCGTCCCATAAGTATATTGCCATGTCTCTCCAAAGTCTTAGAGAAGGCAGCGTGTCAACAACTTTCCGCTTATCTTGAAGATAATAATATTTTACCAACGCATCAATCTGGTTTCCGGAAGCGACACAGTACAACCACTGCTTTGATGGAGGTAGTGGACGATATTCTCAAGGCGCAGGACAAAGGAGAGGGTACCTTCCTTACTTTACTAGATTTTTCACGGGCATTTGATTCTATAAATATTAACCTTCTACTCTCCAAACTCTCATTTTACGGATTAAGTGTAGAATCAGTCAAGTGGTTTGATAGCTACTTCGCTAATCGTTCTCAGAAAGTTGAACTTCAACAGAGTTCCACTGGGTCAACAATTGAGTCCGCATCCCAGCCTCTGAGCCGAGGTGTTCCGCAAGGATCTATATTGGGACCTTTGCTCTTCATACTGTATAGCGCGGATGTCATCAATAACATTGAGCACTGTAAGTACCATATGTACGCTGATGATTTGCAGGTATATATATCATGCAAACCTGCTGACGCTAGCTCCGCGGTAGCCAAGCTGAATTCTGACCTAGCTCGTGTATCCCTATGGTCTGAACAAAATACTCTAGTCCTGAACCCCAAAAAAACCAAATTTATTATTCTGGGTACACCGAATCAAATCCGCAAGATTGCTGAAACCAATCCAGTCGTGGCAATTAATATGGAGCCTATTGCAAGGGTTTTTGAAACTCGAAACTTAGGCGTTATTATTGATGAAAACCTTCGTTTCGAAAAACATATTTCCGAAATTGTACGTAATTGTTTTTACAGATTAAAAGTCCTGTACCGGATACGAAATTTCCTATCGCCTACTCTCCGTATCAACCTCTGTGAATCATTAGTGCTGTCAAGATTTAACTATGCGGATGCTCTTATTGGGCCACGACTCCTTGCACGCACGAAAAAAGTTATTCAGCGTGTACAGAACGCCTGTGCACGCTATTGTTTTAACATACCACCGCGCGCACACGTAACTCCTTTCCTTAATCGTGCGAATATACTGAAAATGGAGTACCGCAGGAAACTACACCTTGCTACGGTTTTATTCGGTGTGATTAAAAACCAACAACCATCCTATTTATATGGCAAGCTGAACTGGTCAGACAGCAGGAGCATTCGTTTAAGATTCTCCTGTAAGCTATTGCATCCTCCCGGCCGCACCGCTGCGTTTGGAGGTAGTTTCAAGTACAGTGCCGCAAAGATTTGGAACAACTTGCCACCCCCTCTTCGTAATCTGCAAGGAATAAACTCTTTTAGGACAAAATATAAAATGTTGCTGCTCGAAGAGCAAAAAAAACTATAATAATATTTGTTTTTTCAACTTAATAACTATTTTCACACAATATAATTTAGTATTTCATAACAAAAACAATTTAAGTTTACAGCCTCGTTACTATTATATATTATAATACACTTAAATACTTACGATGTTTTTGTTTCGATGAAAAGTGTCCCTCGCTATTCGCAGCGCAGGCGCACTTCATGTAATATATTACTCTTTGACCTCAAGCGTGATGAGACGCAGTCGCACTATGCGTTAGCATCATAATCTGTTGTGATCGCAGCGAATGTCTCAGGTCTCTGGAGTCTGAACGCGAATTACGGCAAGCGCGGCGGGCGCGGGGCGTGAGGTACGTATAACCATAGATGTGGTTCTTAATCTATGGTATGTATAGACACGTTGTCAGTTGCGCGTAGTGTATGGCGCTGCTGCGCATTAAATGGTATCTGTACTTGAACTACTTGCCCTATGTGAGTTCCTGTGTCCTCTTGTGTGTTTATTTTAAATGTCATTTAATTATTATTTATTTATTTATTTAAAAACCAACACGTATTTCAGTTTTGGGGACTGATTTTGCGCAATTACCTACTCTTTGGCCGAGCTTCCTTCATGGGAGAAAAGGATAGGACCAGGCTGAAATATCAGCGCTGTGTTTTCACGGCTGATGTTGTGAAACACGGCATACGCTGAGTCTGGGCCTGTTCGGGGGTCACGCTGCAGCACAGGCACCCACATATTTTATGTTTTTTGTCAATGTTAGATATTATATATATAATTCGTGTATAAGTAGGTGTCTTCCTTTTAGTTAAGTTTTTTTGTTAAATTCTTTTATTATGTGCTGCATTTCGTACCCTCGAATAAATATATTTCATTTCATTTCATTTCATTTAATCCGGGGAGCATCGTGGTGAAAACCAAATCAGGCGAGAATTCCCGGCAATGTTCGTGCCGGTATCGCTCAATTAAGTTTTACAATATACGTGTTTGGTTTTTCCGCGTGCCTAGCTCGGTACCTGAGCACATCGGTAAGGAGTATTCTGTATTGGATTCTCGCTTCGAGGAACAACAATAGAAAGAAGTGCACTGGAGAACTCACGACGTTGGTTTTTCAATCTTGCGATGCTTGTGTGGGTCGAACGACTCCTCGTCCTCACCTGCAACAGACACCGGGGGTGAAGATGGGCGGCTGGGCGGCTAGAGTGATGCTCGCACCGAGTTCCGTACCTCCGGCGATGGTGTCCACGATACCGGCCATGAACTCGTATATGAACATGTTGGCCGATCTCTGTCGCCTGTTGTACCAGTAACGAGACCAAATAATTTCACTTTTAAGCAAAAGTGATCAAAGTAGAGAGCAACGTTCAATGTCCTTAACTAAATAAAAAATCCTGATATTAAATAAAACATCCATTGTAATCACTGATCAGTAATTTAAGTATAAATAAAATTATACATATTATATCTCAGTGATTGTAACCGTTTAGAATAAATGATAGATGACGTGTGTCAATGTTCACAGGTTTTTGTCACTGCAGGTAAAGCAACACTTCAACTTCAACTACAGGTATCACAGATTAATATTACCAATTAACTAATATACTAACGTACAATTACGTAAAAGGCAAATTTTTAATAAATAACTTAAAACTCACGTGACATTAATTGAATAATGGTTAAATGGCGAGTCAGTCGGCACAGGTGGAGCAGTAAGTTGGTCGCAGCGGATTGCAGCGGGATGTTCGATGGGTTGTTGAGATGTCTGTAGCAAGTACCAAAAAGTTCCTCGGGGATGCGTCTTCCCATTGTATACAACGCCAGAACGCAGCCATAGGAAACTGCTCGCGTATATATTGTAATGCTGTTTTTAAATCCGTTATTACAATGCATACACGAATGTTGCGAACTGATCGTGTATGGTTTGTATCGTAGATGCACGCGTCTTCGTTCCCGACTATACGAGTACTACACCACTTACTTACACACTCCTTACAGTTCCTTATCGCGCGTTGTGAAAGGGGGCTAGACGGAAAATTACGACACTTTTTGATTTTACGAATGACGACACTTTTTTTGAAGTGATTCAGTGAGTTTTACAGAGATGGGGCTGTACTGTAAAACTCTCTGAATCACGCTAGCGTTTTACAGTACAGCGCCATCTCTGTAAAACTCATGGCGCTGTACTGTACAACTTTCTGAATCACGCTAGCGTGATTAATTAAGTTTTACAGAGATGGCGCTGTACAACAAAGCAATACTTAATCGAAAGGAACTTCGTTCCATCCGGGTATCCCTTCACACCTCTCATGTTTTTTTTTTAAAAGTACTTTTCAACGAGCATTATTAATATTATGCGAGACGTTAAATGCTAGGTCGTGTTCCTTTTTCTATTTTTTTTGCGGTGGGTACTGAAGCTGAAGGTCGGCCTACTTGTATTCTATTTTTTGTTCCCTTGTTCTTTATGGTTCGTCTTGATACAGATGTTGGCTGTACATGCATCTTGCGGGACAATGTATCTTTTAAAGTTGTTGAAAATGGTCCTATCGGTGTGTAGTGACTTGTTTTAGAGAATTATTGAATTATAGCTGGCGGAGGCGACACGAGCGACCATTTGTGACAACCTGTTGCACTGTTTGTTTAAATAATGGAAGGAAATCCAAAAAGTAATAATTGTAAACATTAATTCTATGGTTATTAAAAAAGTACTATATTTTATTTATACTTTTTATTTATAATTTGATTCCAATGTTTTTTTAAATTTCTAAATGATTTCTAACAATAAAATGTAAGCTAAGTACCGACTATATTTTAAATAAACTGTTACATAGTCAACATTTCATCTTTCAAAGCTACACCGTTTTTAAAATTCCAAAATTTGGAAACGGAACACATAATAGGGGGAGTCACCCGAGTATCGGACACTTAAGGTTTTTAATAAACAAAAAATTTAATAATTACATTTTATTTCAATACTTAACATTTTCATTTAAACAAATATATGCAACATTAAAATAAGTCAAGAAAGATGGACATTGTACATTTTTTAGCCCCTTAAAATGGAATCAATCATTAGTTTAGTTTTTGGTTTTATTGAAATTTGGCACCTAGTACCGGACAAACCCATAATACCGGACAGAATCTAGTTATTATGGGATAACAAAGTTTTAAAGTTACACAATAATGTTACATTATAGTATTAATGTTCGAGTCATATAAAAATCTAAATAAATTAACAAAATTAAAAATAACCCCTCCGCTGTGAGCGCGCTCCTAGAGCGTGTCGTAATTTTAGCACCCAATGTGAACAAGCTCCAGGAGCTTGTTTACATTTGGTGGACTACTGTGCGTCACAGTATGCTTCTATCTTGCTCAAACTTATACAAAGTATAGGGAAAAGTACAATGAGGACAAACAAAAAATTTCAAGTCTATAGACCACACCCACAATGAGTATTGGACGTTTTAAGAGTCATTTTTGTGTCCCCCCTTCCCCCCGCAAATATTAAATGTTATTTTAATCGAATTTTTAGTTAATTTTGGTTTATTTTTATTCATTCATGTTAAACTATGGATATTTATGTAAATTAAACATAATAATTACGAAATAATGGTTGTTTCATTTAATTATGACGATTTTTTCTTTTTATTTATTTATTTATTTCGAATTTTTTTTTTCGCATTAAAATTATGAATACAATAAAAAACAATACGGGACTAATATTTGTTTTAATGATTAGCTTGTTTCATAATGATTCCAACGACATAAGTATTACATATAGCTCTCATACTATAATTTTGAGATAGTCATATTATAAAGCGTTCCCGCGTACCGCTCCCCGCCCCCCGCCGCGGCGTCACAGATCCGCGTCAATCTTTAAAAGCACGCGTCACAGTTGAGAGGATATATGACATGTCTCTTAAAAACGAAAAAATCAAATAGAAAATAATTTTTAAGAAAATAATTCTTGAAACCGTTGAGTTTGACGTCTTTGATTACACGAATATTATTATGAGCGTTATTTCAAGTTTCGACGTGTTTCGTCCGGTACTATGTGCTGTCCGGCTCTAGGGGGATTCCCCCTAAATGTCCACACAAGTGTCCATCCGTCTGTCTGTCCGTACTTATATTATTGCTTACACTCGTTCGATACGCACTTGCCACTTGCCAATTTTATGTTTGTTTTCAATAACCCAACGGCAGCCTTATAAAATTAGATAAGAATTTTTGTGTCTGCTAGTTAGCTTTGACGCGCGTGTCCCTACTGTGTGGCTGCAGGTAGTTTTTGCAAGGACAGGGCCGAGTTATAATATTTCTTTAATGTGGCGTCGTGCTACCAGCAGTACCGGCACCGGCGCGCGGCGCCCTCCGGCCGGCTCCGGCGCGGCGTGCGGCGCAGGGGGCGCAGGGGGCGCAAGGGGCGCAGGAGGCGGCGGGGGGCGGCAGTACTGTAGCGCGCGTCGCCGCCGCAGCGCCGCCGCGCCCCGCCGCGTCGCCCTTCTTGTTACGTAGGGCAAAGTACAAATTTACGACAAGTAAATGATTTGCGATATCCCTGATTGACAAGTACTCGGTTTGCTCCCCGCCTAGGCCCTAGGGTAAGTGTGTTATTAAAATACGATGAATAGGTAGCGGCCCGTTGCTAAATCCACACGGTTTTATTCAGCTTGTCCTGTTTGTGTGGGTCAAATTTAGCAAACCTGATTAAACCTGCTGCCTCTTATCCTAAGGAGTTGTTTATGATGCTTTAGTTCCGATAACAATGCATGTTTGTGTTAATCATGACCTGACACAACACACAGGATTGTCTCCGGGCGAGAGGACTCCGTAAGGGTTAAGAGCACAGTCCCAATTTTTTCTATAATAATTAGTCTCTACATTGACACTATAAAACCGTGTACCAGGTACATACCTATTATTATTATCATTGAAACTATTACCTTGTTATACCGTATACCGTATACCGTATACCGTATACGCTCAGAAAGGTCGTTGTGATGTTGATGATTGCGTACTTTGCAGCTCTTGGTACCTAACTGCACTCGTAAATTCACTTTGATATTTGCCTATTATGTAATTGAAAAACTAAATGTTCATCAATAGTGAATAATTCAATTTTCTTTAAGCAGAAAGAAAGAGGTTTTTTCTTCGAAAAGGTTAGGTTCTTTTTTCTGATTTGATGAAATTTGAATAACAAATTAGAATTAATTTTGAAGGTATAAAAAGTGGCATTAAAGTGGCAAAAAAATGATGTGCATAAGTATATCCGTGATACCTATATGAATAAAAGATTTTGATTTGATTTGATTTGATTTGATTTGATTTGATTTGATTTGATTTGATTTGATTTGATTTGATTTGATTTGATTTGATTTGATTTGATTTGATTTGATTTGATTTGATTTGACAGGAAAACTCAGGATGCAAAAACGGAAAAAGAACATAGTGTATAATATTATCACATACATAAAAAAGCACAAAATTCCATAATTCAAGTTCCATAGTCTTCCTGCATGGCCGGTTATTAAGGACTCTAGACGCTCGAGCTTTTGTGGGTCAGGAATTCGAGGAGCTCTTTCAGGGAATGTTGAATGGATGAGTGAAAGAGATACGCTCGCGTGGAATACTGGACACGGTTAGGATGGGTCGCGAAAATAATGATATTTCAGTGAATGAAAGGTGCGAGGAGCCGCCGCTCGAGTACCTGACTGTAACTGATGTCACCGACAGATTAAACTCAATGATTACCCGCACTTTTTACACTAGGACATACATTACACACCATCACCATCGAAAGATACTGCGGACATTTATAAAATAAAACAATATATTGAAAATATTTTTAAAAACAAGCTTTTAAATTTTTGTGTTTGGAGTGTCGTTGAGAATTTCTGTTGTCTGGAATGAAAGACCCAAAACACATTATCAGACCTTGAAATGGTCATTGATGAACTGCTTTTGGATTATGATCATTTCCTTCAAATACAATCTTTAAATACGGTTTAACTATTCTCATCTATTGAGGAGTTACAAACTACCTGCTTATGCCCTCAAGACACATCATCAGACCTTGATATGGTAACAACAATTTTATCAGGAGTATAGAAGATCCATTCTTTAACTTCAGAACTCGCCCTCATCATATTTAAATGGGAATTGGGATGAACCTGGAACAATTGCCTGTACTGGAAGAATCGACGGTCTTTTTTAGGGGTGACTTTAGATAGTAAACTTCAATGGGGCCCACATATAACAAATCTCGCGGCAAAACTCGGTAGGGCTACAGTTATATTATATTACTAGCAATCGCCCTCGCTTCGCTTCGGAAAAAATCTTAGGTGCTCTAGTTAACTTACATAACATACTCTTAAAGCAGCATGATCGCTCATTAGAACAACGTTACTATGAAAGGTCAATACACGAAATAACGATTCGATATTTTTAGGGTTCATTACCTCGAAAGAAAAAACACGGTTCCCTTATGATCACTTACTCCATTGCCCGTCTGTCTGTTTGTATTTCAAGACCTTTTTTCTCAGGAACGTGTGAAGGTAACAAATTAAAATTAATCCAACACTCAGGTCTGCAATCCCTAGGAGCTGTGAAAACATATAATATTCTGTATTCTCAACGCAATCAAAAAACATTCGGCTAGAAGGAATGTCTTAGGTAAAACGTAGGTTAAATAAAAAATCTTAAAACTGTGAATTTGTAAGTATCACAAAAAAATAATTTTAAACCTATTTTCAGAACTTGGTAATTTGATCGGGACCCATATCGATACATATATGGGGACAACAGTTTTTCAACGGCAAAGTTAAATTTGTTCCGTTTACCTTTTCGTTACACAACTATGTCAGGTTTTACTAAACAGTTAAGTTAGGTTCAACAACCCTAGTTTGCACTGCGCCGGTTGCTTTTACTTATTATTATTATTTCATCATATTATTTTCTAAATTTTGTGTTTCCTACTTAACCCTTAGTACTTAAATTACATTGAATAAATAAATTGTACGATGATGTTTGCTGATCCATCAGTATTTCACATTAGGTACCCAGACTTTAAAAAAAGAAATAGTCTTATATCGTTCTCCAAGGTACAATCTATGTCTATACCAAAACACATCAAGATTGGTTCAGCGATGAGAGAGAGTTAAGGTTAATTCGATGAGTTATATGAGAATGGTAATAAAGGAGCAACACATTTTCGCATTTATTACATTGTAGTTTTGGCAAATCAATAATTCGGCAAAGCTTCACAGAAAATGAGAAAATTCAGCACTCTGCACTCTCAACACGATGTTCCTCAGGACTGCATTATAACAGAATTACAACATCACTACTACGGAACTCTAAAAATGACGGAACACTTAGTTATTTCAAAGAACAATGCTAAGCTTGATTTAACACGCCGCAATACGTTTTATTTCGTGGATTTATGTATTTTATGATCAATTATTCAATTTGTTCAATGTCTACTATTTGTACAACACCAAATTTCGATTTTCAACCCCTTCCAGGATAAAATACAAAAAAATGCTAAAACGTTGGAGGCCATAATACGCAATTAATGATTTTAAAAAAGTGAATATAAAAATATATATTTAGTAAAACATACTTCAGTGCCGTATTCTAGTTCCATCTTGCGAAATACAAATAAACTAAGAAATGCATGTATGCCTTATTTTGTGTGAAGAAAAGGTTTTTGTAAGATTAAAACAAATTAAAAACTCGTTTCTCAGTTTTGGTATCGTGAAAGTTTAGATCTACAACTTAAAAAATCATTTATTTCGAAATCACAGACATTCACTTCAGTTATATTTATGTGTATTTGAATTATTGTAAATTTGTAAAAAAAAAATAAGTACTCGCTTTGGCTCCACCTCGCAAAATATAAAAAAACCAAGAAATGTATGTACGTATGCCTCAATTTGTGTGAAGAAAAGGTTTTTGTATGTTTAAAATAAATCGACTCATATTTTATTTTCTCGCTTTGTTATGTAACCCTTAAAAAATTCATATAATTTAAGTTGAAGACTCGATATTGGAGTAAAGTCCTGTTGAAATCAGTTCAGTAGCTTCAGAGATTAATGAAGACAAACAAACAGACAAACTGTGGAGCTTGTGGAGGTCACCAATATGAGGGTGTGCGTGTTCTGATGGACCTGGTAACTGGTATAGTTACGGTGTTCAGGTTTTGTGAGTATGATGGGAACACACAAATGAGGCGCACGAGATTTGATTTCATACTCCTTTAATTTGTGAAATGAACTTAGTTATATAATGCAGTTTTGCGTGTTAAGTAACCTGAATCGAACGTTGCATAAACAGGGGGCAACGACATTTATTTATGCTACTACAAAACAAAAATTAAAAACTCATTTTTCGGTTTTGATATCGTGCGAGTAACGATTTATAACATGAAAAATGCAGTTATTTCGAAATCACAGACACACATACTAATTATATTATATATTAAAGGTAAAGGTATTAAAGGCGTTGGCTTGAATCAACACATACAGAGCCATCTAGTTGCCAAGATAGTAATCGATTATTTATTGGATATCGGTTACTCATACAGACTTAATTTGCGTTTTTCTACCACTTCCTAGGTGAAATTTATAAAATGCTGAAATTATATTGGAGTTCATAGATACGCAAGCAATATGCTCTTAAAAACAAAATACATAAATAGATATCCACTCAGTAATAGGGATTTGAATTAATGAAAAAAATAACCTTTAAATGCATTTTATGGCCTTTCCATGCAATATAAGTAAAATCTAAGAAATGCATGTATAACTCTTTTTATACGGAGAATACGTTTTTAAAAGTTTAAAACAAATCGGCTGATATTTTTTTATTTTTCCATACAAACTATCCCTAAGGAACCCTTTAGTATGGAACCCTAAACAATTGCTTAGTTGTTAAGTTGAACACTTTGCAATATCCTAGTAAAAGTGTTGTTAAAATTCGTTCAGTGGTTTCGGAGATTAGCGGAGACAAACAAACAGACAGACAGACAAAAATTTTAAAAACTCATTTTTCGGTGTTGGTATCGTGCAAGTAACGATTTGCAACTTGAAAAAATCATTTATCTCGAAATCACAGACAGACTCTTCAATTTTATTAATATGTATAGATAGTGTAGACGAGTATTTAAATGACAAAAATGCATGGAAATGACCAGCTCTGCAACCAGTTCCGCTCAGAATAGTAAATACTTTTGTATTAATATCTCTTTTTTGTAATATTTTTTTAAAAGATGTGCTGAGTTTCTTTACGGGTTGTCTTCTCCTCCATGATAAAGCACCTATCCGAAAAGCCAAAAAATGACGAGCATAAGTATATCAGTGATACAGTGATAACTATATGATAAAATATTTTGAATTTTGACTTTTGACTACAATAATCTCTATAATATGCTCTTTTTTAAGTGTGTTAAAATTTTTGTTTTAGTGGTTCTGTTCAACTACTTACACGCAAAATTGTAAATCTCTGATAAATGACATTATTGTCGTCAAGTAGTCAAATAAGAGCAAGAAACCGTATTGGAAAATACAAAGAAGACAAATATCTAATTGAAAGAAGGAACTGTGTATTTGTTCCTAGACGTATTACCGCTATGTTTTGAACTTTTTTATTATAATTTCACAACTACGAAAAATTATTCGCGATGTTTTATTGGTTTTATTGTTTTACTCGTCATTAGTACATATTATATGCAGTCTTGTCGCTACAAATGGCCCGCTCTGACAGCGCTGCTGCGGTGTTTGGTGGTCGCTCGATTCTTGATGTAACTGGATCCTGGGCTGTGGGCATGGCAGTGTGGAGTGTGGAGTGGTCAGTGCGAGCCGTACAATGCACAATGCGCCGTTATCACGACACTGACACTGACACCACACATGGCTGGTGACGGGAGAGCGCGTTGGAGAATGTCTTCTGAGACACCAATATGGTTAACGTAATATTTAACATAACAGACGGAGCTGTTAGTAGTGTGTAGCGTGGCGAGCGGGGCGAGCGGGGCGAGCGGGGCGAGCGGGGCGAGCCGCGTTGTGCGTCGGGAATGAATGAGATAATGACAATGAATGGTAGTAGCGAGCGGGCCGGCGGGTGCGGGGCGGGAGCGGCGAGACGCTGGGCGGCCGCGGCGGGCGTCGGGACGCCACTGTCGGCACAGGGCATTCGACCACTCGCCCGCTCGGACCAGTTGTAGCGCCCCGCGTCGCCGTCAGCAGTCCGCGGGAGCGAGCCCCCAGCGCCAGCGGAGCCCGAGCCCGCGCCCGGCCCGCAGTCCGCTCCGGCCGCTCGTTGCGCGCGCGCATCCATCGACACGATCCCTCCGGCCGAGCTCCCCCAGCTCCCTCAGCTCCCCTAGCTGCCCTAGCTGCCACGCTACGACCTATTTTAACACGTACGTAACTTTACATGGTATACTTTTAAATTAGAATTTTTAAACTAAGTATTTTCAAATGACAACACTTTTTCTCGCTACTAGAATTAGTATTGGTTATCACGCCCGTCTTGAAGTTTCTAATAATTTAAAATTGTTAGGTCGAGTCATTCGATAATTTAGGGCACGGCGTAGTTCTCATGAAATGTGCATAATACTACAAATCTAAGAATTTATTGACCATCCATCCATTGAATGTTTGAATCACTAATTTAGTATATTGTATAAGAAATGCATTCAGTAGGCAGGTGTATATGGTATACATGGTAGCATGCCGAGCACATCGTGACATCGTCCAGTAGGAACGGTGGAGACATGCAGCGTGCAGCCGCACCGCCTGCACCGGCTGCACGCTGCACCGCTAGCCACACGCCCGGCCGCCCGGCGACCACCGGCGACCACCGGCGACCACCGTCGTTGACCACAGCAGGTGACAGTCGCGCCACATGTCGCTCGGCACATTAACGTCGCGTTTCAAATACGAAACATCCAATAAGGTGTAAACCACGCGGGCACGGCGCGGCGCGTCGCTTTGCGCTAAACTCTACGCGTTTTTAAATAGCTCGTGCACTTTACATAACTTGGGAAGAATTCACGGAGACACGTGAGCAGTGAGCACACACACCGCGCGCCGTCATGTCCGTCATCCGACATCCGACCACTGGCGGTGTTTTCCGCGTCATTTGTATTGTTATTTAAGATAATACTACGACGACCTTTTAGTTTGCTGTGGGAAGGGTCTGCTTTCTTTCAAAATTGCTCTTAAATGTCGATGAAATTACAAGAAGAAAACATAATAGTTAATGGTTTATATATAATTTTTAGTAATAAAATATCCATTAGCAGCCGAGGGACTAGGTGGCGGGCGGCTGGTTCAGTCAGTAGTCACGTGTGATAGCAGTTGGTACTCGGAGCTCGAGTTCGCTCGGTCGTTTGATATCGGTTGTCGAGTTGAGTGAGGACCGGCATGGCGGCCGCGCGGCGTCGCAGCTAATTACCCTTCATTGCGTCCGTCAAGCCGCAATCTTCATGCGGTGCTCGGTTACGTGCGTCGTATGATGTGATGTGATGTGATGTGACACGGTGACACCGATCTCGTAGTCATTATGATCGATCGGTTCATAATAAAGACTACGCCACAGGATGACAACTCATAAAATACCACAACGAAGTATGGTTAACCGAACGAGGTCGCATATTACAATTAGTTATCGGAGCAGTTTCTTGTTGCATCTTAACCGAGTAATTAATATGACGTCAATGATAGAGTTCTCTCGGAGACTCGTCATTAAAACGCCCTTGATTAATAGTATTATTGATAACACACTTTTTATAAATACTTTATTAACAGTCAATTTATAACTTGTTGCAATGCTTAACAAAATAAATCATTTCTTTCTCTCTAACTAAGAACTATAACATCTATCCTTATCATTTCCTTAAGTAAAGAACGAGGCAAAACAAGAGCATCGAGCGGACCAGCTCCTCGTCGGTAAGGAACATTTCTCGACGGAAGGAAGTAATTGAAGATATTTTTTGTTGGTAAAAGTACGGTTGCTAAACCTACCTAAGGAATATCGGTGATGGCAGCCATGGCAGGGCTCTACGATGTATTCCAGATATATAACCTATTATAAAAGTGGAAGATTAGATATTTGAAATTTTGTGACTCAATCTCGCAAAAATGGCTGAACATTGTGAACAGCAAAGCAAAGCAGGCTCAGGAGCTCCTCTCACAATGTGTACAGGCCATAGTCTACCACGCTGGCCAAGTGCGGATTGGTAGACTTCACACACCTTTGAGAACATTATGGAGAACTCTCAGGTGTGCAGGTTTTCTCACAATGTTTTCCTTCACCGAAGCAAGTGATAATTAACTTGTAATACGCACAAACTATTCCCCGTGTGGTGCCGGGTCCACTATGTAGAATAGCACCACTCCTACTTCTTCCTGAGATGTCGTAAAAGGCGACTAATAGGATACTCCAGGAGACGGGCAGCAGCGTCTCCCTGCGGACTAAGAACATCTACTGCGGTCAGCAACACGCACTGGCCAAGCGTGGTGGCTACCGGCTACAACCCCCATGATAGCCACAGCCAAGCCTCGGCAGCCCCGCTATTCCTAGTCAAGGTAGCGGCTATGGTAACGGCGGGGTAGGGGGTGCTATGAATCGCCGGCAGAGATCAGGCTACCAATCTAAACAACGACTTCTGCACCTAGCAACATACAACACCAGGACACTAAGGACCGACGACAAGGTAAAAGAGCTGGAAAAAGATATAGACAACTTAAACTAGACTATTGTGGGTTTATCTGAAATCCGACGACAGGGTGAGGACACGATAACACTCAAATCCGGAAACTTGTTCTGTCACCGGGAGGACGAACACCTGTCCCAAGGTGGTGTCAGGTTTCTCGTTCACAAATCCCTCGTTAACAACACTGTGCAAGTTGGGAGAGTGTCGTGCAGGGTAGCGTACCTTATACTCAGAATATCCAAACGGTATTCATTGAAGGTTGTAAAGGTATATGCGCCGACTTCAACACATCCCGACGATAAGGTTGAGGTTGTATATGGACATAAACAGAGCCATACATATTTCAAGGGTCTTCACAAATCGCACTGCACGCAGGCTTGACGACTTCCAGCCTCCCGAACAAGCAGGATTCCGAAAAGACTACAGCATCATAGATCATAAACACCCACTGCGGCAGATTATACAAAAGACCGAGTACTATAATTTGCCGTTATGTGTAGCCTATGTGGACTATGAGAAAGCCTTTGATTCTATCGAGACCTGGGCGGTACTGAATTCTCTCCAGCGGTGCCGGATCGACTACCGGTATATCGAGGTGTTGAAGTGTTTTTTTTTATGGAAATAGCCGGCAAACGAGCTGACGATCCACCTGATGGTAAGTGGCTATCGCCGCCCATGAACATCAGCAACACCAAAGGCATCACTGATGCGTTGCCGGCCAATAAAGAAAGAAGAAAAAGAAAGAAAGAACTGGCTCTCAAGCCCCCAGCCGGAACACGACGAGTCGTTTGGCGGCTGACTCATGCTCGAGGGTGGTAGCTATCCAGACGATAGCTACTCATCTGCCATGTCCGTCAGAGTACACGACACAGCAACAAACCCCATCCAACTGCAGAGAGGTGTCAGACAAGGGGACGTCATATTCCCAAAACTGTTCGCCGTTGCGTTGGAAGACGTGTTCAAGCTGATGATGGAGTGGAAACGACGTGGAATTAATATCAGTGGCGAATACATCACACACCTGCGATATACCGATGATATAGTCATACTGGCGGGTTCCCTGGAAGAACTTGGTACAATTAATGCTCGGGGACTTGAACAACGCTTCATAACGGGTGGGTCTTTAGATGAACATGGACAAGACAAAAATCATGTCGACTGTCCATGTCATACCCGTACCGGTTATTGTTGATGGCGCTGCTCTCGAAGTTGTCGACGAATACAACTACCTGGGACAAGTGATCCAGATGGGTAATTCCAACTTCGAGAAAGAAGTCACTCGTAGAATCCAACTCAGATGGGCTGCGTTTAGGAAACTGCGTTATATCTTGTCGTCCAAAATAATACCTCAGTGCCTGAAGTCGAAGGTGTTCGAGCAGTGTGTGTTGCCAGTGATGACATATGGATCCGAGACGTGGTACTTTACTATTGGCCTATCCTTGTGGATAGGCTCAGAGTAACGCAGCGGGCTATGGAGAGGGCTATGCTCAGTATTTCTTTACGTGATCGCATCAGTAATAAGGAGATCCGTAGACGAACAAGGCTAACCGACATAGCTCAAAGAATTAGCCTGATGAAGTGGCAATGGTCTGGTCACGTAGTGCGAAAGACTGATAACCCTTGGAGAAGAAAGGTCCTCGAATGGCGCCCACGTCTCGGAAAAAGGAGCATAGGACGCCCCCCGACCAGGTGGACTGACGACCTGAAGAAGACAGCCGGCATCCGCTGGATTCAGAAGGCTCAGGACCGGACAGAGTAACGCAAGTTAGGGGAGGCCTACGTCCAGCAGTGGACCTCCAAGGGCTGATGGATGGATGGATGGACGCACATACTCGTAATATTTGAAAATTAGAGGTAGATAGGAGGTAGGATTTGATTGGATATTTTTATCCCAGGAAATAGAAAATTCTGTTTGCCCCATAGTGCCTCGTAGCACGGCAAGTTCTGATGGATTATGTGCCTCTTTTTATACATACTAGTATAATACCTACCTATAATTGATATACGTTATTGCCGTTGTCTTCTTTTTCGTAAACAGAAGAGAAATGCATCGCCCACATGTTAGTAATGTAATCCGAATGAGTCAATATAATTGTCGTTTAGCATCATCGTGTGGTGTCGTGTCCGCATACGATTAAATTACGGTACGATTCTTAATATCTTATGTGAAGCCTTACCACCCCTCACCACCCCTTACCAACCTTACCTTACCCCTTACGACACCCCTGTTGGCTGGCATGGGATTGTGTCAGTTGTAAGCCAACACGGTTAAAACGTGCCATTACATCCTCAAAGGACCCATATGCCATGTGAACCAGACTGCCACCTAATTGTAACCACCGACCAGAAGCTCGACGCATTCTCTTCACAATTTTACTAAACTCGGGTAGCTTTCTTCTTTACGTCAGAGAAGTAATTTTTTTACACAAATAAGTTAATGCTTGACCACAATCCCACCTGATGGTAAGTGGAGATGTGGTCCAAGGTGGTGAGCACACGTCTTGAAATAAGTTGTGAATTATATTTTCAGAACTGAAAAATATTTGAGCTGACTATTATGTTTCGGGTCTCTCCCGTCTCCCTTCACCATAGCTAGCTAACAAGGATTAGCCGACTCACACACCTTTGTGATTGATAACTGTCAGGCATGCACGTTCCCTTACGGTTTCACTAAAGCAAGTGATCATTAATATATAAAACCCACAAACTTACAAAATTAGAGGTGCGTGGACTATCATACCTCAGCACAACGTACAAAGCTTATTCTCTGATATATTTACGTAAAAATAATGTTTCACGTGTAGATATGAAATCCTAATCTTTTTTGCAACACACGCAACTTACGTTTGTCGTAGGTGAGCGGCGAGCGGTGAGGCGAGCGGTGAAACGAGCGGTGAGGCGAGCGGTGAGACGAGAGGAGAGGCGATGGACGCGGAGCAGTCGGAGATAATGCAGCTACGGCCGCTAGATGACTCCACCGCCAACTCGCCCGCAGCCGCGCCGCCCCAGTGAGCCTCCTGTCTATATGTTCTTACATAATTATACAAAAATAATAACTATACCTACTATAAAAATAATTAATTTTAGATATTTACATGCGATAATTTAGTTATGAAGAATAATTATTATAATTATGCTAAGCAAGTACAGTGGAATCCGTTTATAATGACATCGAAGGGAATTGACAAACACGTCATACTAAGCGGACGTCATACAAAGCATTTTTGTGAAAAAAAAACCAACCTTATTTTTTTTAGGTAAATAAATACTTATTTTAATAATGAAACATAGCATATTAAATAAAAATTAAAATTGCACGTAATAAATGCACGTATTTTCATTTTTTGAGATTCAAAACAAATACAAGCCACGTGCCGAACGTCGTCGGGAATCAACGAACATTGCCGAAGGTGTAAAGAATCATGTCGGTCACTATAAACGGGCAAAATTTATTAAAAATGGGTCATAATAAGCGACATGTCACTGTAAGCGAAGTCATTATATCCGACTTTGTTAAAATAATTTTATATGAAAACCAAACTTCGTTTGTAATTACGTCATAATAAGCGGTTGGTCAATATAGGCGGAGTCATAATAAACGGATTCTACTGTACACTAAAATATTTAATTTCTTAGGACAGGCTGATGTCAGTTGCAACAGTTTATTTTATAGAATTTGGATTTTCACAATGTACAGTTAGTGTAGGCATGGCATGGCGGCATGGCGGCATGGCAGTCAGTGAGACGTTGGCCATGTTGGGCATGTGAGGCATGTCATGGAATGCTGAGCACAATGTGGTGTGATCGTGTTGCAGCGCCGAGGCCGCGGAGGCCGGCGAGGAGTACGACCCCCACCAGCACCGGCAGCTCGACAAGCCCACCAAGTCAGTAGCCAGCAGCCAGTGTAGCCAGCTGGGTCACGCTGGACCACGCTGGACCACGCTGGACCACTCTTTTATAATTACACTATTCTTAATTCAAAGGAGAATGCCCATAGCCAGTACTCTTAAAAAAATAATTGTGTCACAATGATTTTTGGACAAACAATTTAATTAAAAAATTTCAAGTATTTTACCCTATTTCCTAAAAAATCCTTATTGGGAATAATTTTCTGAAATTAATAAGTAACTTTACTTCCGTTTTACAAAAGAAAACCATTGGGCCATTTATATTTGGATAAGGGCCAATCAGCAATCTTTTAAGATCCTTCGGGCCAATAGGTAGCATTGATTCAAATATAATTATCATACAACAGTTATAGTATAATGTATCCATGACAACAAACTAGATGACGTAAGGGGATTGTCAAATGAATTATTTTTTTTTTATAGAAAATTATTATAATCAGCCAGGAGTAATAGTGTTCTGTGATTATAATACATTACAAACTTCATGGTGTTTGGGGACTGTCAAATGAATTTGAAACTTAAAAGATCGACAGTACATACGCAACCGACTTTAATACGGCTGCATAGAGTCCATATTACTGTGAGTTTACTATAACCTAAATACAAATTAGTTTTGTTTAAAATCTCTTATTTCCTAATATTATTATCATTGACTAAAGTTAGTATGTATAATTTATTAAGATAACATAATCAAATAAAGGTATTTTTATCAAGACACAAAAATGTTAAAGTCAGTACATTTCTCCATACTAAATGGGCATTCTCCTTTATTAAAATTTATTTTCTATTTTTTTAGTTGGATTTTCTATAAAAATGTTTTTTTTTATTTTATTTTAACTATCTCATTATTTATTTTTTTAGTTTGATTTTTTGAAATGAAACTTAACTTGTTCTACGTTTTTTTCTATTTTTTTTAAATATTGAATTGTCATCGGCCCTTAATAAGTATGCCAAATTTCGAATCTGAAGTTTTGAAGGAGGTCAAAATCATGTTCAAAGTTTCCGTTACATAGATATGTAAAACATAGTGATTAAGTAGTCTGTGTAGATACGTATGAAGCTAATAAAACACGTTGTTTTAACATGTCAAAAGCATAAATAAAATACTCACATAAATCACATACTTAAAATGCTTATCAGCAAATTAGAAAACTGTGGAATTCAAGGAAGAAGTTTACAGTATGTAAAAAAAAGAATAATTGAAATCGGTTGGCGTGATATTGAGTTATTCGTCCATTTATCGCGCACATACCTCAGATTAAAGAAATAAAAGGCAGATATAACTTTCTCAAAGAAATGCAACGAATGACGTGAAGCCGCTTTTTCACTATGTGTGCATGACAACCATATTGACAACTAGCAGTGGCATCGTAGAGACACATACTTCTTTGTGTGTGTAAGTTGCCACATTGAAAACAAAAAGTCGCAATCTCCCGCAATTTAGTATGTAAATATTTGTTGCCATATTTTCGACTTGAAATATTATGCAAAATTAAATTAGCAAATTTATTTATCAAATTATAAGTGATCAAAAAATATAAATATTAAATATGTCAAATATTCTTTTAATATACAGTACTTAATATGTTGAATTGTTTTAATTTATGGTTTTTTCTCTTTTGGGTAGTTATTTTTCATTGAAAAATATTAAAATTTTAATACATTTATTATAATTAAAATACATGAAATATATATAATATACGTCATCTTCATTAAAATGCAATGAATAAACAAAGCAAAATTTGGATTGCCAATCATTATCTTGCCTACTTTGAGGAATAATAAAATCCCATTTATCTCGTATAATAGCATTTGTCGGCAATCTGCAAAATAAAACAATTTATTGAGTAGGCTAAACAGGAACTAAAATAGAATACAATATTTTCTTTCAATCGTGCATTTTATCGTAGGCAAACGTGATATTTTCAATCAACCAGGTTTACCTATGTTAAAATCCTTATTTTATCCCTCTAATCCTTTTTACAATCTATCTTATGTTTGTAATAACTAAGGCTTCCAAAAATACGGATTTTCCAATTACGTATTTAGATACGCATTTCGCTGCTCTAAATACGTAATTACGTAATTACGTAACTGATTTGTTTTTTTAGGGCGCAATTTTTTTGCGTATAAAATACATTGTATTTTAGGAAGGAATAGAAATAAAAAATCAAACATCTTCAAATGTTCACATTTACCTATTATATTAACAAGAAACTACAGAAGATAAATACCTAATAACTGCTTTAGTCGAAGAGTGGCAAGAAATCTCACAAGATTCCATCAGGAAACTCATCCGGTCGATGACAAACCGATTACGAGCAGTCATTAGAGCCAGGGGGTCATTAGAGTCATTAATACAAAATATTGAGGGGGAAGAAAATAAAATTGGAAATAAAATTTTAAGATCTTTTCGTTATATTCTATTCGTTTAGATGTCCACAATTTCGACCTGTTGCACTGATTCCTAAAATTTAAGTAGGAAATATAAAATAAAATATTTTTTTTACTAGCATTTGAAATCCAATAAAATTACCTTTCAAATGACATACCACATTTTATAATTTTACAGCATGAAAATTGTTAAAATTGTTTTAAACAATCTTAAACTTCTTTCTTTTAAATTAATAATATCCTATCTATGTACTTGCGTTATTATACGTTTATTTATTATCCGTTGCGTTATTATCCGTAATTACGGATTTGAACTCTTCAATTACGTATTTGTGGGACTCTTAAAATCTGTCCGTAATTACGTATTTGCGTAATTACGTAAGTACGTATTGTAAGCCTTAGTAATGTAGCGGTTATGCGAGGGAATCAGTGAAATGCGTCGAGACAATCGTAACTTGTTTATTGTGGCAGTGTACACGAGCAATTCAAATACAATTTACTCTTACGCGCTATTTATAGTAGAGAACAATAAATAATAATTACAACTCCATCGCGCCGACTCACGCCGCTCGGATCGTAGAAGGGGTCAATCTAAGATGGCCGGCCGCCGTAGAACAATAGATGCGCGTGCGGCCATTACGCAGTGGGCGGAGCTAAGCCGGTGTCCACTGTGACTACGTCACCGACCGTTGCGACGTCATCGATCATACGATGTGGCGTGATGTTGATGCCTCGTTTGAACTGACTTCAGTGGCAAGTTGCTACTTGCCCACACTACTCCCCCGCTGAGACCGTTACTACGGGCGATAGTAGTCGGGGAATCTCACAGTGCGCCCACTTCTTGTTTTCTTGATCGTGGTTTGACTTTCTCCCATCTTGGGTTCCGTAGTCCTCTCCAGGCTGTCCTTTGCGATGTATGCAGGCTTCAAGCGGTCTACAGAGATACGTTGTGACACGCCTTTGATCTCGATGTCAAATGTTTTTACATCGCGCCTCAAGACCTTGTAGGGGCCTGAGTACGGTGCCTCTAGTGGTCTTTTTGCGGGACCCACGCGGACGAAGACATGACTCGTAGTTTGCAGGTCTTTGGGCATGTAGAAAACTCTGCTGGTACTGCTGTGACTGGATGTTGGTTGCGGTCTCAACTTGCTGACATGGGAGCGAAGTCTGTTGGTGATGCTCGTCATGTCCATTTCATCTCCGGGCAAAGAAGAGAAGAATTGTCCAGGTAGACGGAGTTGTTCGCCATAGACCAATTCTGCTGCGGACGTTTGTAAGTCCTCTTTCCAGGCGCTGCGGATACCGAGTAGTACCCAAGGTAGTACTTCTACCCAATTTGAAGAAGCATGGCAAGTGATGGCGGACTTCAATTGGCGGTGGAGTCTTTCTACGAGACCATTGGCAGCTGGGTGGTATGCCGTAGTGGTATGGTGTGTCGCGCTGATAAGTTTGGCCAGTTCCTTGAAGGTGTGCGACATGAATTGTCTGCCTCGATCGGTTGTGATGTGCTCTGGACAACCAAAGCGCGAAATCCACCCGCTAAGTAGGGCATTGGCACAGGTCTCGGCAGTGATGTCTTGGAGTGGGTACGCCTCAGGCCAACGAGTGAAGCGGTCGACTATCGTGAGGCAGTACTTGTATCCAGAACACAGAGGTAAGGGTCCAATAAGGTCCAGGTGGATATGTTGAAAGCGAGCTGATGGTGGCGTGAAGGTGGATAGTGGTGCCGACGTGTGACGTGAGACTTTTGAGCGTTGACAGTGTTCGCATTGTTTAGCCCATTGTCGACAGTCACGTCTAACGCCTGGCCAGACAAAACGTTGCGACACTAGCTTGACCGTTGCCTTCGCTCCTGCGTGACTCAAGTTATGTAGTGCGTCAAAGATTTGTTTGCGGAACGAAGGAGTAACGTAAGGTCGTGGTACTGGACCAGAGGCGTCACAATATACTTCCAGGTCTCCTTCTGGCGTTTTACGCTTTTCTAATTTCAGAGCGCATCCGGTCTGGAGAAGATTGTGCAGCTCATCATCCGTAGCTTGCTCTCTGGCTAACAAATGGTAATCTATCGCTTTGGTGATTTCGTCCACTCGTGATAGCGCGTCAGCGACAACATTGTCTTTACCGGCGACGTATTTGATGTCCGTGGTAAATTGGCTGATGAAATCCAGGTAACGGAATTGCCTTGGTGTGCAGTTCTCACGGTGCGTCGCAAATGCGTACGTCAGTGGCTTGTGATCCGTCATGATCGAAAATGGTCGTGCTTCGACCATAAAGCGAAAGTGTTTTATAGCCTCGTAGATTGCTAGAAGTTCCCTATCATACGGGCTGTATTTCCTTTGGCTAGGACTTAGCTTCCTTGAGAAGAATGCTAGGGGTTTCCACTCATTATTTTGGCGTTGCTGAAGTACCGCTCCAATCGCCGAATCTGATGCATCGGTATATATAGCTAACTCAGCTTGAGAGTTTGGATGCACCAAGGTCGTTGCTTCCGACAGACTATTCTTGCAGCGGTCAAAGGCTTCCAATAGTGCAGGTGTCATGTTGATTGCCTGTGAGCCTTTGGTCTTGGGTCCGGCAAGTAACTCGTTAAGTGGAGCTTGAATAGTAGCGGCGTTGGGTATCAGTCGGCGGTAAAAATTCAGCATCCCAAGGAATCGCCTAAGTTCCTTAATGTTCTTTGGAGGTGGAAACTCCTGGATAGCTTGAACTTTATTGTGCAATGGTTGGATACCTGTTGCGGATACTTTGTATCCGAGGAAGTCAACCTCTGGTTGGCCAAATACACACTTGCTTGTGTTTATCAGTATACCGTATTCTGCTAGTCTCTCAAACAGTTGTTTCAGATGTTGCATGTGCTGACTGTCGCTTGAGCTGTACACCAATATGTCATCTATGTATCCAAAACAGAAGTCCAGTCCTCGAAGTACCTCGTCCATGAAGCGCTGGAATGTCTGCGCGGCATTACGAAGTCCGAACGTCATGAACGGGAATTCGTACAAGCCAAATGGTGTGGTGATAGCTGTTTTGGATACGTCACTGTCGGATACTGGTATCTGGTTATACGCTTTAACCAAATCTATGGTTGAGAAGACAGTTCTACCGGCCAGTTGGTGCGTAAAATCTTGCAGGTGCTTGACCGGATACCTGTCTGGTATCGTGCGTGCGTTCAAAGCTCGATAATCTCCACACGGTCGCCAGCCGTCGGTTTTCTTGCGAGCTAGGTGCAGGGGTGAAGACCATGGGCTGTCGGATCTGCGTGCTGTGCCATTTTGAAGCATGTCCTCAAACTCTTGTTTCGCGATCTTCAAACGCTCTGGGTCTAAGCGACGTGGACGGCTGGATACCGGTGGACCTGGAGTAGTACGTATGTAATGTACCGTGGAGTGTTTGACAGTCTTTGGTTTACCAGCTGGGCGGGTGACTTCCGGGTACTCTCTCAGTAGTCGATGGTACTTTGAGTCGTCGATGGTTGTCCTGACAGAAGATATTGCCTCTGTTGACGTCTGACATGGTGCGGCCACTGTAAGTGCTGTAATGCCATCAATCAGACGTTGGTTCCGGCAGTCGACAAGTAGGTTATAATGACCTAGAAAGTCGACGCCGATGATCGGCTTCGCTACGTCTGCAACGATGAAGCGCCAAGTGAAGGCACGGCGAAGTCCTAAGTCGATCGTCAAGGGTAGGTAACCATACGTGGCTATGACCGTCCCGTTGGCTGCGAATAACTCGTACTTGGTTTTTGTTCGTGGCTCCTGAACGGCGGATCGTGGGAAGACGCACAGGTCTGAACCCGTATCTATAAGATATTGCACCTTCGTTTTGCGGTCCGTAATGAACAGGCGGCTCGTTGTTGATAGGCAGTCGTTAACCGCCACTAATGGCTGCCTGGAAAGTTTCCCTCTTTCTTGTACGTGCATGGTTGAGTGCATTTACGTGCTTGTTCGCCAAACCGGTAATGGTAAAAGCAGTACGGGTGGTTTCGGGGACGAGAACGGGAACGTTTTCTCCTTCCAGGACTTCTGGACTGTGAACGTGGACGTCTGCGCAGCTCCATGCTCATGCGATCCAGTCTGCTAGTAAGCTCTGCCACTGACCGAGTCAACATTTCAATAGTGTTGTTCGATGTCGGCACTGTCGTTTCTACTGTCCCTGGCTTGCTTACTAGCATGGTCGTTGGCACGACGTCATTGACCCGGTCTGCTAGCTCGGCGAGGTCTTCTAGTGTCATCTTCGCTTGTTGCGCCGCGATGCAGGTCTGCAGGTGTGTGGGTAGTCGACTTGCCCACATTGTTCGAATGAATTCCGACGGCACGTTGTTTCCAGCCAGATGTTGCAGGTGTCGCAGGAACTGTGTCGGCTTTCTGTCTCCCATTTCCTCGTGCATCAGTAGCTGCTTGATTTTTCTCTCCTGGGACGCGGACAGTCTTCGCACCAGTTCCTTCTTCAGCGTCTCATATTTATTTGCAGCTGGTGGCGTAACTACCAGGTCTCGAACTTCCGCTGCATGTTGTGGCTCCAGCTGCGCCAGCACGTGATAGAATTTCGTGGAGTCGGCCGTTATGCCGGACAACACGAATTGTCCCTCCAGCTGAGCGAACCACATCTCTGGGTCTTCCGGGTTGAAAGATGGTATCTTGACTCCAATTCGGCAGGATTCTCCCAAAGCTTGCTTGGCCTCCTTATCTTCCATGGTGCGTCGTCGGTGGTCACCAGTGTAGCGGTTATGCGAGGGAATCAGTGAAATGCGTCGAGACAATCGTAACTTGTTTATTGTGGCAGTGTACACGAGCAATTCAAATACAATTTACTCTTACGCGCTATTTATAGTTGAGAACAATAAATAATAATTACAACTCCATCGCGCCGACTCACGCCGCTCGGATCGTAGAAGGGGTCAATCTAAGATGGCCGGCCGCCGTAGAACAATAGATGCGCGTGCGGCCATTACGCAGTGGGCGGAGCTAAGCCGGTGTCCACTGTGACTACGTCACCGACCGTTGCGACGTCATCGATCATACGATGTGGCGTGATGTTGATGCCTCGTTTGAACTGACTTCAGTGGCAAGTTGCTACTTGCCCACAGTAATAACCCAGCGACTGGTATTTATGCATTGGCTGCATTTCCGAATTTTTAGATTTAAATAAATACAACTATTTACTTTTAAAATATTTTTTTGGTATAAATTTATAATCGATCAGTGTTCAAATAACCCATGCATATTTCCCCTAATTTAGGGTAATCGATTTTCATATAAAGCTGGTATAAAATTGAATAATTGTCGAGGTTTTGTGTTCCGAGCGCACCTCAAAAATATAAATAAATAATAAAATAATGAACAGTTACCTGTGAAAAGATATCTAATGTTCTTTTGTATGATTTTGGGAACAACTTTAGCAGGTTTTAAAATTGCAAGACGGCATTTTATCTGAGAAAATTATTTTATAAATTTTGACAATTGTGACATGAAAGCTATTTGACGCTTTCTCTAGTACTGAATCGGATTTGTATTTGCTTTTTTAGTTTGTATTTGCTTTGGTAGTTTCACATTTTAGTTGAATGAATATATCTGCCTTTTATTTCTTTAATCTGAGGCACATACTATAATACAAATTTAAGACTTATATGCTTTTGACATGGATGCCATTGTCAGATCTCGCTCAAAGAACAATGCCAAATTGCCATACATCGTTTTATTTCATTTTCAACTTTAACGTCTTAAAATAAAATAAAAATCTAAAAATCGCCGCTTTAATTTCTGAGCTTAGATATATACAGTATAAAAATTTTCAGTAGGCACACCCCAGAACCAAAGTATTTTGAGATTTAATTCTCATAACCATACAGTCATAGGAGTAGGGAAGACGGCTGCCTGTAATTTTTATCATGCTAAAATTTTTATTTTATTCTGACTTTTTTTGATTGACAACCAGAAATGAAAATTTGACATCATTACATTTGTCATACCAACATTTGATGAGTATGTGATGTGATCACTAAACGTCAACGTTAATAATATGAAATGACATAACATTTTTTACCGAATGAAAATGGACATTATTTTACGCTGGATAATACGGGTACAGATATTAATTTTAAAGTACGTAAAAAAAATTGAATCACTTCGGTATAACTGACATTTTAAAACGCTACAAAAAATAAAAAAATAATTTTTTGTCCTCTAAGTGGGACGATGCGTCGTGACTCACTTCGTGACAAACACCAGCTTTCGATTAAAAAAAGAATCATCAAAATCGATTCATCCAGTCGAACGTTCTGAGGTAACAAACATGAAAAAAATACAGTCGAATTGAGAACCTCCTGCTTTTTTTGAAGTCGGTTAAAAATGAACTAGACGGAAAGTTAGACTAAAGATGCATACGTAATACGTAACGTGTTTTTACCCCGTAGGGGACGGGGACGAGACGTGGAAGAAACGTGGTTAATAAAATATATAAAATAGAGTCTCATCATCGAAAACTTCTTATTAGAGAGTGTGGTATTATTCTTGTTCTCTTTTTTGCCGTGAAGAATGCACAGAAAATCTCCTTTTCTTCTTGATGGCCATAGCTTCTTCGTCATCTAAAGTAATAGCAACAAGCCAATTCTTTAAATGAAATATCCATCTTTGTTTATTCACAATACTAGCACGTTAGGCCCGAGTAAACTGCCACATTGCGTATGCATTAAAAATCCCCGTCAATGTTTATTAATCACGTTCCGTCCCCGTCCCGTCCCCGTCCCGTACGGGGTACAAACACGTTACATATGTATCGACCTTTATGTACTAGTATCAAATGTCACCTGTCATCCTGGCAAAAGTTTCTACCACAGAGTAGGCTGCGAGAAATGGGGTTGATGGGCGTCTACGACAACAAATACAACATTTTAGTATAGTTTTTACCATATTATTATTATAGTAAAACATGTTCAGTCCACGATGAGTTAAGTTTAAACTCTTGTCGGTTTACTTAAAGCAAATAAATTAATTAAATTGAAAATTTATGGTTTTAATTAATGATATAATTTATATTAAAATCATACTGTATAAGACACTTAACGTAACTATAGCCATGATTGTAGAATTAGTAGTTTATCGAGAAGACGAGGCACATGGGAGTGATGGGAGTGATGGGAGGCCGGTCAGTATCGTCGGTGACGCGTGCGTGGTGTGTGGTGTTGCAGCAACGTGGAGACGCTGGTGCACCTGCTGAAGTGCAGCCTGGGCACCGGGATCCTGGCCATGCCGCAGGGGTTCGCGCGCGCCGGGATGGTGACGGGCGCGCTCGCCACCGTGCTCGGCGGCGTGCTCGTCACGCACTGCCTGCACGTGCTCGTCAGTATCGCTCATCCATTATCACACACTCGCCTTACGAGCGGAACGACCTAGAACTGCTTCTACCCGTCGCCGTCGCCTCCGCACCTCCCCGCGCTGCACCCCCTCCGGAAGGTCACCGCGGAAGCGAGATCGAGACCGCAACATACAAGCAGGATTTTATTATCCGTGCATCTACTCCTAGCAGTTAAATCGTTCTCGTTAAACCATAAATACCGGACGAAGTCAATCGCTGTCGTGGACGGTGTGTGTGTGTCATGTGTGTGTGTGATGTGGATGTGTGGTGTGCAGGTGCGGTCGCAGTACGAGGCGTGCAAGCGCGAGCGCGTGCCGCTGCTGGCGTACCCCGCGGCGGCGGCGGTGGCGCTGAGCGCGGGCCCCCCCCCGCTGCGCCGGCTGGCGCGCCCCGCCGCGCTCGCCGTCGACGTCTTCCTCGTCGTCTACCAGCTCGGCATCTGCTGCGTCTACATTGTCTTCATCGCCGACAACTTGAAGAAGGTGATGTCGCGCTCCTCACCCGCGCTCTACTCTTTTATATCCGCCTGTTCCCTTAACATTATTGTCCCAAGATCCGAAAAGACGCTTTCTATGTATGAATGAACGCGGATGAAAGCGCGCAATGACTTTATTAAACAGCTAGTGTTTAATAAAGTCATTTGTAAATTTTGTGTCGTACTGTATTAATATTGTACATATAGTATGTGAAAGTTTATTTGGAGGTTTCTGACCACATGGATGTTTCACACAAAAACTACTGAACAGATATTCATGACATAATATATCTATAACACGCGGCCACCGGCTGCGCGGCTGCACGACTGGCTGCACGGCTGGAGAGGGCTGGAATTGTTATTCCAGTAGGTATGTTTGTATGTTTACAATGTACCTACTATTTCGGAAAACGCAATCAACGCCGCGTGCACTGCGCTAGTTATAGTCTGTCAGGAATAATTCAGTCGACCCACTCGCGATATATTGTTTAGTACCTACCTATACTAAACTGGATATAACACACTTGATCCATTAAACAGACGGGTGAGACCGGACTAGTTCGGATCTCAGACCACGTCACTGAAGCCCTGAAGCCGGCTGCATTCTTTCAGTTAGTTTCCTACAACTTTTACTTTATTTCTCAACATCATAGTAGTCATGCAAGTGTTTATGCGATAACAAACAATATAGAAACGTACATTTTGACCAAGTTTAGTAATGTTAAAATTTTATGAGTCAAACTAAGTGGTTTTGGGGGCTTGCCTCTTCCTGAAAATCAAAAATCAAAATCAAAAATCTTTATTTGTATTGGTATCACTGATACACTTATGCCCGTAATTTATTTAATCTACCAACCTTTCGAAAAGGTGCTTATTGATAAAATGAACACCGAGCCCCATGAGCGTAGTAGGGGTAGGGTAGTAGGGTAGTTAGCCGATAAGAAAATATAAAAAACATAAAGGTGTACTTATGTACGCGCGTGAGAATTTATACTTCTTTGGCATGAAAATAAAAATATTTTCAAAAAAAAAAAAATAAAAAAAACAATATAAAAAAAAAACAATATTAAAAAAACACTATTCAAAGAAAACAATATAATAATAATAATAATCATGTTTTTCAAAACGAGCGTTGTTGAACGCGCGTGACGTTTTCAATAAACGCGCTTAAAGAAGTATAATTTCAAAAAAAAACAAAAAAAGACTGCGTGAAATAAACTATTATAAAAAGAAAAAAACAAGCCCATTAGTTTGTTAAAAGTAATACTGAACTATACCATAGAAGGATTAACAGTCGGAACCCATTCTTCAACCAATCAAATGTTGTTTGGTTTATCCCAAGCAGCCCTGTCAAATTAAAACGGGTCCCGACTGTTAATCCTTCTATGGTGTAGTAGTTCAGTATTACTTTTAACAACATTCTAAATTACTGGGCTTATTTTTTATTTTACGCACCCAGTTTTTTTGTTTTTTAGGGTAGGTACCGTACGAAAAACCGAAAGACGGAACCCATATAGGATCAGTCGTGCGTCTGGGTGACGGCCGCTCACAGCCTATCTACTCCGAAACTACCGAACTAAATGAGTTTCGATGTGTTTCAAAGTACGCTTCTTTCTGCAGTATTCTAATTGAGGTGCCTCTCACTGTCCGTGTGTACGCTGTACGCTCCACACGTGCACACGGACGAGCCGGCGACAATGAAACATATCGATCACGGTATTCACGGTATAGGAAGGCAATAGGGCACGGCGCCGCGGCGTCAGCGTGACGTCACCCGGTCGGGGGGCGCCGGCTCCGCACCCTCACCGGCCGCTCGTCTCGTTTCAGGTATTCGACCCGTACTACGAGGAGCAGAGCGCCATGTCCGTCATGAGCTACATGCTGATCATCCTGGGCCCGCTGATCGCCTTCAACCTGATCCCCAACCTGAAGCTGCTGGCGCCCTTCTCGGCGCTGGCGAACGTGATGACCTTCGTGGGGCTCGGCATCATCGTGTTCTTCCTGGTGTCGGGCAGCAAGCCGGGCCAGGACGCCGCCGCGCGGCCGCCGCTCGACCTGTGGGGCTCCGCCGAGACCTTCCCGCTCTTCTTCGGGACCATCCTGTTCGCGCTGACCGCCGTCGGCGTGGTGATCGCGCTGGAGAACAACATGAAGACCCCGAAGGCGTTCGGGCGGCCGTGCGGCGTGCTCAACGTGGGCATGACCTTCATCGTGCTGCTGTACGTGGCGGTGGGCGCGCTCGGCTACGCGTACTGCTCCTCCTCCTGCAGCGACTCCATCACGCTCGACCTGCCGCAAGGGCCGTCAGTATCTCTCGCTCTCTCGCTCTGCGACCTGGCTTCAGCGAAATTCATTCGCATTTTTTATTTTATATAAGTATTTGCTATGTGAATTTAAATCGGAGCGCAATTGCCCTAGCAATCGTGTACAGGAAATGTCTTTCTTGGCCTCATGTTGATAAATCACAGCGTAAAGTGGAATGAATGAATGACGCACGACGGACGCAGGGACTTGCGAACGTTTGGAGCTGACTCCGGCAACCCGTTAACTCCAAACGGCAATTACATCATTTAAACGTCGCTTATTGTGAACATATTATGTACATAATATGTAGGTAGGTAGGTCATGTTGTTAATCTACCGTTAAGAGTGTATTCTTAATGTACTATGATTGATCGTATCATACACTCATGTAATCGTTGCGCTGCGCTGTCGTAGGTCGCGATCGTGCAATGACCTCATATCGTCCTATTAAATAATAGCGTCCTATTAATAAAACAGACCCTAGGGGGCACTAGGGGGCCGGTGTCGCCGGATCGTCAGGTGATAGTCGGCTACTACTGGTACTTACTGCTACTGTTGATGGTCGACCGGGATCCGGGATCCGAGTGCTGTCTCGCTTCACCTACTCGTAAATCTTCATTATGACTATAAATTCATTGCGTTCAATTCCTGGAAGATTATTTCTGCAACGTTTAGTTTAAGTGCCTTGACCCCCGTTATTGTATATCTTGTTTCATTTTAATGAACCTGTCTATGTATAAATTCTTTGCAATTGGAGGTTTTGTAAGGAAGGATGGTCGTCTTTCTTTCTTTCTGCAAATATTTAGATTTTGATGCAGTTTCCTTTTTTTACTTAATTAGGGATAATAATTCGCGGGCTTCAAGCCAAAGGTGCCTATAAAAAATGCGTTTTTTTATTTCGTCAATACATAACCTCTCAATTTTTCATAATTATTGGTCAATTAGTTTTTAAGAAAACATTGAAAACCTTTTTGACGTATCATTGACGGTGAGATATAATTTAATTTTAAAACAGCCGTCAGAAAAATTTCTGTGTTCATGGCGAATATATTGTCGTATCATAAAGATATACCTACGTACATAAGACCTTCGATTTATAATACTTATAATTGATTTGCAACAAAATATCGCGCCAAAGAGACGTATGCGCTTACGACTGTCGATTTTCATTTGATTTTTCAGTTGAGTGTCGCCAAAAAGAATTAATTAATAACTTTTTTGCGCTGAACTGAATTAAATTTACTTAATACAAATTTGCATGTGCCTTTATAAGTAGGTACGTCCATATTTAGGAAAACATAGCTACATTTTCTCGGAAAATGCATTGGAACGGTGGACGTAGGTATATCTAATATTATACAATTTTTTTTACTTGAAACAAAATTAAAACCTGTCTAAAATTAGTTTATTTATTGTGAAACGACACCTTGGAGTCAAATGTATTTTAATAAAATCCACTAATTCTATTATTTTTAAAATTTATGCGCCCGTTTGGCTTGACGGAAATTTCTGAATAGTTTTGTTAGAAGAGAGACGTACAGATCTAAAAAGGGTTTGTTTGATTCCAATGATAAAAATAAATTCAAAACTGGTTCAAAATTATATTTATTACTTAAATAAAGATATTGTAGTTAAAAAGTAATTAAAATTCTAAAGTTTAAAAAATAAACATTTATAAAGGCAATACGGTTTTGTCGGTTTTTAAAACTTACTTACAAAAGAAAAATATTTTAATGAGTTCTAACAAACTACTACGTCTTATTTATTATTATAGTTAGCTTAATATAAATCATAATTGTATCTAACTTTTTAAGAAAAGTTAGTTTTCAGTTAATTAATTTTAGACAGGTTCATCCACCGTTCCAATGCATTTTCCGAAAAAAAATGTAGCTAAGTTTTCCTAAATATTGACGTAATTTTAAAGGCACATGCAAATTTGTATTATATTTAATTCAGTTCAATTCGGAAGCGCTCATATTATCTCAGCGGCTTGCGTCGATCCAAGTGATCGACAAAGTTAAGCAACAGCGGGCGCGGTCGGTAGTTGGATGGGTGACCGCTAGTGGCAATAAATTTTTGAGCGTTTCCGTACTTCGGAGGGCGCGTAAAGCCGTCGGTCCCGGTTGTTATCATATGATAACAGTCGTTAAGCCATGTCCGAGGCGCGGACCTCGGGCGGTTTGAAAACTTCCGACACTCGGGCTGGCCATTAACCCCTTCACCGCACCGCACTGGAGCAGCGTGGTGGAGTATGCTCTAGGCCTCCTCAAGAGGAGAGACCCGTGCCCAGTAGTGGGCCTTTATGGGTTGAAGCCTAATTCAGTTCAGTGCAAAAAAAATATTAACTTAATAATATTAAGTTTTTTTGTCTCCTGAAAAGTAGGGGTTTGCATCGCCCAAGCCCTATGGTTTGAAGCTCGCGATATCATTGCTCGGGATAATATTATTTACTATTTAAATTTAATCCGTTCACGAAATAAATAAATATGTCAACTGAAACATTTGCTAAAAATGAAAAACTTTCCTTTGGGCAAAATAAATAAAATCAAACGCATATTATGGTAATAAAATAATGCATAAAGGCAAGAGTAATACTTTTTTTTATTGGAACGGAGTTCCTTATCGCGCGTCGTGAAAGGGGGCTAGACGGAAAAAATTCTTACGAAAAATTGTCACGACACGTTTTGAAGTGATTCAGTAATATGACGCTAGCGTGATTCAGAAAGTTGTACAGCGCCATCTAGTTACATATTACTGAATCACACTGCTGAGCGCGTAAAACAATACTTATTGACTGTACCATTATATTTGTCAGGGTGTAGGAAAATACTATATTTAGAATTATAAAGTGAAGTATGACCACCGATACAAACTATTCTTGTTGGTCATATCAGTATGACATGATAGTATGACCACCGAGAAACGCCCTAAATCGAAAGGAACTTCGTTCCATCCGGGTGTCCCTTGACACCTTTTAATTTTTTTATTTAGAAAACATGCAAAGATAATCCAATCAATTCCAAATTAGGTATAAATGTAGGTACCTACTTCATGCTCACGGTAAAGTTAATGTGCGTTCTAATTGTTAGGTGATGTTTAATTGTTTACACAGCATCACTTCGCTCTCGGTAGTCCGTAGTCACCACCACCAGTCAACGTGTAGACATGTCACGCGCTCGTTGGCAAGTGGCAAGGTTTCATTGTGTGCGTGCGTGTGTGTGTGTGTGTCGCAGGTTGGCGACGAGCGTGATGGTGATGTTCGCGCTGGCGATCTTCATCAGCTACGGGCTGCACTGCTACGTGCCGGTGGAGGTGCTGTGGCGCGGCTACCTGGCGCCGCGGCTGGCCGGCGCCTCGCCCGCGCGCCGCCGCCTCGCCGAGTACGCGCTGCGCGTGGCGCTCTGCCTCCTCACCTGTCAGTGTCGCACACACTCACACACACTCACACACTCACACACACATCACATTGGCTGCCAGTGCTTCCCTTGAATACTTAACAAAATGACCTACTAAACAGGGTTTTTAGGGTTCCGAAGTCAAATCGGAACTCTTATGGTACATTTATATACTGGCCAAACCTCGGCAAGCCATCGCAAGCGGCAAGCATTAATTGGCCGTTTGCCTTGGCTTGCGTTGGGTTGCCGACGCTGGTGACCAATGAAATGTGGTGTCGCAACCAACTGCAGCAAGCTTGCCGAGGCTTGGCAACTGGTGCTTTATAGTGTCGTCATGTCCGACCGTCCGTCCGTCCGCAGCATAGCGCAGAGACCTTTAGTACTAGAAAGATGTAACTTGGCATGGATATACATATCATGTAATGAAACTGCAAAACAGTGGAATAAATCTTTTGAAAATATATTTTTCAGGGTACCTCTATGTACAGTTAACCTGGGGATAAATTATTTTTCTTCTTGTACCCCATAGTATGGGGTATTGTTGAAAAGCTAAACGGTTGGAGTTCGCCTCGCGAAAAAATTCACAAAAACAGCTGATATTATGACGAACTTACAAGGAAAACTATCACGGTTATGTTAGCATAGGTAGTGATGGAATAACAGTCAATAAATTTACACCTTCGGAACCTTATATATATTTTTATTTATTTTTTTTATTTCATTCCAAAATATTACCACTAACATTACAGGCATGTCCTAATGCGTTAGTGTATTTCACATAAATTATATTGAGTCCAAGTACCGAAAAGATGTTCCTTATTTTCCTACAAAGGTTCTGTATTGATTCGTGTTATTTCTTTCTAAGTAGTTGTGAGTAGATCCTGTCGCGCAACTGTGACATTGCCAGTATCGGCACGTTCGTTAAGGGAGGAGGGAATGTATGTGTGTGCGTGTGTTGCAGTCACGCTGGCGGCGGCGGTGCCCAAGCTGGGGCTGTTCATCTCGCTGTTCGGCGCGCTGTGCCTGTCGGCGCTGGGCATCTGCTTCCCGGCGCTGATGGAGGCGTGCCTGCGGTTCCCGGAGAAGGCGAGCGCGGCGCGCTGCGCGGTGTTCGCCAAGGACGCGCTGCTGTTCCTCGTGGGGCTCGTGGGGCTGGTGGCCGGCACCTACAGCGCGCTCGACGCCATCGTGCGCTCCTTCGCCTAGCACCCGCTCCCCGCCCCCCCCGACCTCTCCCCCGCCCCCACCCCTGCCGCCTGATGCCTCGCTGTACCCTGGTGCGCCCTTATATGTTAATGTTTCCGAGCCCTCGTGTTATTCAGAGTTTAATATTTAAGTAATATCCATGTTACACAAATTTCATAAAATCTTAGCTACTTATTGTTGTTTCAAAGATGAAGTATTTCATCGATATCTTTTATATTTTCGTTAACTTAATAATATTGTTGTTATATTATTATTATCAAATAATTATAATTTTTAGACATAGCAGATGAACATCGCCCAGAGCGGAGTTGTGAATGTTGTGATCGAGATAGAATCTATCAATTTTCTGATACCTTTTATGTGAATGTTATAGATTCATTATAATAAGTATTAATGTAAATATAGAATGGGACGAGAGCCCAGGACATAGGACTGTCACCGCGATCGCTATCATGTCGGTTTAGGTGAGATTAATTACCTAGTAGATATGTAGATATGTAGATAAACCCATGACTAGACACCCTTACTACAGGTATGCCACAGCACAGCTACAGCGACAGGACGACGGGTGCTGTGGGAACATTCTCGAATTTCACAAATGCTAATCACACTTCATTGCTGATAACATTTCTGTGGTTCCTGTTTTTGTTACGGTCATGCTACATGTGACAAATGGTTTACCTGCGGGCAAATGGCCGTGATTTGTGAGATCCGAGAACCACCGCGCGCGCCGGGTAGCTGACTCAAAATAAAGTGTGTGGCGTAGCGCCCAGCGCGAGCGTCGTCGCCAGTATAATATTGTAAGCAGGACTTTGGTAAATCAACATTAACACATTGATCACCTCCATAAATATTGAAAGTACCACACGATGCCGCCTACATATTGTATGGAATCGCTTGGCGCCTGGCGATAAGGTGTACCCGCCAGGCGGGTAGTGCGGGTACGGTGGCATTACGTTTAGCCAAATATCCTTAGTAAATGGTGGTCAAACACTCCTAGCAAAGTTTTAGAACAAAATATCACTTAGCTTAGCGAATATTGCAAGTAACGTAATACCCGCCATGCGGCCATGCGGGTGGCAGCCGTAGCAGGCATCTGACGAACATGTTTAGGAACCCGGCAGGTGCGCAGGCGCCAGGAGGGGAACCGGCATGCAATGTGTTAATGTACTGCAAGTGAGAACAGCCCCAAACCATCCACCTTGAAACTGAGGGCTATAAAGCGTTACATTGAAAGTGCCTTATGGGAGATCTGTAGGCAAGTACATGTAGTAAAAGTCTCAGATGAAAGAATAAAAGGCAGATATAACTTTCCCAAAGAAATGCAACGAATGACTTGAAGTCGTTTTTTCACTATGTGTGCATGATAACCATATTGACAACTAGCAGTGGCATCGTAGAGACACATACTTCTTTGTGTAAGTTGATAGACATTGAAAACAAAAAGTCGCAATCTCTCGCAATTTAGTAAATATTTTTGCCATATTTCCAACTTGAAATATTATGCACAATTAAATTGGCAAATTATTTATTATTATATCACTAGTTAACAAAAAGTATGGATATTAAATAATTATGTCAAAATGTTCTTTTAATATACAATAATACTTAAATATATTGAATTGTTTTAATTTATGTTTATTTCTCTTTTGGTTAGATTAATCTGAGGTAAAAGTAAACAACAAGATCTCACTGAGATATCATAGTCCATAGCGTCCGCGGCCAGGGTTCCAGTTACCTAAATAGGGATGTTGACACTAATTATAAATTAATATAAATTTATGTCTAAAATATTAGTGGTAACATTTAAAGCCCTAAAATATGATTCTTTTATTGAAATCAATCACAATAAATTAAATATCATTAATTTAAAATGTTAAAAATTGTACTCACTGTCACGTGACCTCAAACGCCATTTTGAGAATATGACGTCATTGGAACAATTTTATATGGAAATTCAACAAACTTAGTAGACAGATAGTATTGAATATAGTTTAGTGGCGTCACGTGACGTTTTTGGTGGGAAATTTGATAATGATTTTTATTTATCAATTTTTGTTTTTAAATTGAAGATTATTATTTTTATAATATTTTTTTCGTGGATATTGAGGTTCTATCTATTAAATAAAATTGAATCCTAAAATTAATCAACATCCCTATTGTGCTACATACTTAGATATACTCATATAGGAACAACGTGCTCCTGAACATGTGCAGTAACTTTGCCAAATAATTCTATAACTTTTACTGAACATTCATATACGGGAACTAGTGCATTATAAAGCTAAGTTTTTAAGTTATTTGTAATATGATTTAATTCCTTTTGATTTGGTTGTACATTGTAAAAGTGTCTTTATTTGTGCTATGTTGCCGTTCAGTGCAGTCATAATTTACCAAACTATACCTGTTTCATTTTAAATGTCATGTTAAATGTCATTATTGCATCGACTTGTCAATAAAGGTAGAAGAATGAATATAAGAATAAAGGTAGGAAGATACCATTATCGAGAGAATAAAAAAAAAATATTTTACATTTACACCTCTTGCTCTTTGGCAAAAATTGCCTTGCAATGGAATATTGATTGTAAACTAAACTCCAATGTCAAATCTCGCTCAAAACGGTTCCAACCGATTTGTACGATACTCGTATGACATAATCGTAGGTGAGAATTTAGTTATTTCCTGTACGTAAACATTTTGATACGATAATGTTACGGCGATTATTGGTAGTGATAGTAGCGTACGATTTTTAAAATCGAAACGTGCTAGAAACTCTCCATATAGGTAAATGCGCCTTAAAATAAAGAAACATCGTAAAACTTTTTGAATCAGTATGGTTACCTATTTGGTTTTACTATTGTCACTGGTCGCACAGACAGTAGAATCGATGAGAAATAATTGTTAACGTCAAGAAAAGTTTCGTATAGTTTCATAATAGTACGTTGCCAGCTTTCGTAAACAGATTGCACATTACATCGGGTGATTTACATTCAAGTATTTAATTTGTATTAAAATGAAAAAAATATACAAACTTCAGCAATGAGCCTATAATGAAAAATGACCAATTTAAGTCTGAACATTAGGCGAAGTTACTACATAACCTCAGGAACACGTATAGTAATTATAGTTTTAGTATAAGCAATACCTATTGTACATCCAATTATATTTTTGACAGAGTTCAATTCAGAATGAATGCGAATGCCATGTAATTTTATAGTCTTAACAATAGTACAAAGATTCTATTCATAGGAGTAGGTGTAAGTTCCTACGAGTACGTGTGTAAAACGGATAAGTGTAAAATGAATGTAATGAAAGTTCAGAATATAATTATATTATAGATGCCTGATCCGGCTCGAAGGATCAATAAATTGAAACATTTAGATGCAAGTGATAGAGGAGGAGGAGTGGCAGAGGCGATAAATAACTAAACCAAGGAGTGCACTTTGAACATGGGTACTGCTTCATTGTATTTTTGCGTTCGGTACAAATTCAATGACCTTGAATTCAAAATTGTCACTTAAAAAGTATTATACAATTTGAAGAAAAATCTAAATGAGTGACATTTCATTCTGCATTTTAATTTAAAACAATTTTAAGTACTGTATCTTTTAAGAGACTTTTAAATTCGAGGTCATTGACGTTCCTATTCAGAGTTTGATAGCGTTATATAGAACACGAGAACGTCCAGTTGGAGCGAGGGAGGGTGCTGGGTGCAGTGTTGCCTATTTAGCCCTTTCGGGGCTAGATTAGCCCTTTTTACGGTATTTCAGCCACTCAGATAATTATTTATCACCTAGCCCAATTTCTAGCCCCGAAACCATTTTCCACCATCTTGAAAAAAAGGGATAAATTCAGGTTTTCCACGAACTTTTTGACGCAATCGATCAAAAAAACCAACTTAGGTAGTGAAACATATCGAAAAATTACCACTATCATTCTTGTAGAGCGTCAAGACCTTTTTTTTTCGCGCTCACCTCTATTAATTAGGCAATAGCCCCTATTTTCAATGTATTCGACGAATCTAGCCCTTTTGAAAACTTTGTTTAGCCCGAAAACCTGATATGCTAACCCATTTCAACAATAATAAATTATTACATCCTGAGCAATACGGTTTCACTAAAGGCCGTAGTACAACCGATGCCGGGGCTAGGCTATTAAAGCATATATTTGAAGCATGGGAGGCGTCACATAATGCCATAGGAGTATTTTGTGACTTATCTAAGGCATTTGATTGTGTTGAGCACGAAACATTGCTGTTTAAACTTGGCCACTATGGTATAAAAAACAAGGCCCTTAGCTTGATCGCGTCTTATTTGAGTAATAGAATACAAAAAGTTAGCATAAACGATATTAAGTCATCGGGGTCACCGGCTGTGATGGGTGTACCGCAGGGCTCGATCTTGGGTCCGTTTCTTTTTCTGGTATACATTAACGATTTACCACATTATGTAAAGAACCAAGCGATTTTGTACTATTTGCTGATGATACATCACTAATATTTAAGTGTGAAAGGAATAAAGTAAATTTCGACGACGTAAATAGTGCTATTTCGCATGTGTCGCGTTGGTTCACTATCAATAATTTACTATTAAATGCAAAAAAAAACGAAATGTATAGAGTTTGTGCTACCTAATGTTAAAAATGTCAGCAAATCTCTTAAACTAAATAACGAAACATTGCATATGGAGGAATCGACGGTCTTTTTAGGGGTGACCTTAGATAGTAAACTTCAATGGGGCCCACATATAACAAATCTCGCGACAAAACTCGGTAGGGCTGCTTTTGCTGTTAGGAAAATAAGGCAGTATACAGACGTCGAAACTGCTAGGATAGTCTATTTTGCTTATTTCCACAGTGTTATGTCTTATGCCATCTTGCTGTCGGGCAAAGCAGCCAATATAAAACAAATTTTCATACTCCAGAAACGGGCAGTTAGGGCTATTTATAAACTTAGGTCTCGGGAATCTTTGCGTGAAAAGTTCAAGGAAATAGGTATACTTACAGTAGCTTCCCAGTATATCTTCAACAATGTAGTTTTTATACGGAAGAATATAAACGCGTATAAACAAAATTTTGATATTAATAATCGCCATACGAAAAGAATGCATCAATTAGTTACGCCTTCGTTCCGCCTAAGTAAAGTGCAGCGATCTTTCATAGGGCTTGGTATACATTTCTATAATAAAATCCCAAAATTAATACGGGACTTGCCAATAGAAACTTTCAAAAAACGTGTAAAGACACAATTGTTAGGCAAGGGATATTATAGTGTAGACGAGTATTTAAATGACAAAGACGCATGGAAATGACCAGCTCTGCAACCAGTTCCGCTCAGAATAGTAAATACTTTTGTATTATTATCTTTTTTTGTAATATTTTTTTAAAAGATGTGCTGAGGAGTTTCTTTAGGCTTTTCTTGTCCTCCACGACAAAGCACCTTCCGAAAAGCCAAAAAATGACGTGCATAAGTGTATCAGTGATACCTATATGAATAAAATATTTTGACTTTGACTTTGACTTTGACTTTGATACCGAGTCGGCAACACTGGCTGGGTGGGCTTATGTCTGTGTATTCAACTGATAGTGTGGCACCATTGTGGCACGCACCGCGCCGCGCCCCTGCCGCACTGCACATATTATTTACTCGCTCTCGCTTCAGTCATCATAACCACGGTTCACTCGGATCGGACGTGAAGGCTACGCGACGCTGCGCCGTTCCAAATGCGCAAAATTATATCTTACAAAATGTAGATTATAATTTTATTGTAAGTGTAACTTTATTATTAATGTTAAACAGATCTTGTAGCACGTAACATCTTGTGATTACGAGTCTTACAAATTGATATTACAATAGAAGCCAATAAAAGTCTACATAATATAATGTTGTATTTCATTTGTGCGTCGGTTGCAGCTCCGCACACCTCACCACATTGCATCTGTTACTATTTAACTTGCAGAGGCTTCTACGTTATTTGGCAGCCATATCAATTCAACCTTATATTACTTTATATTATATTTTACCTTATATGTATTATTATATCAAATAAATAAACCTAACGAGTGACCTCCTTTGCCTTGCCTTTTTATGTAATTTACTCTGAGTGGAAAGTAGGTAGGTATATAAAAATGGTGTGGGTCAATTTAAGTAGGAACCCATAAAATATTATAAATAATTAGCTGGCCTTGATATCGCTAGCAGTTGTTCTTGCCAAACTGCTAATGTTTTAAATTCCGCAAATAATAAGCTGGCGGTGTATATTGTTTACAAGTCATTAATTTTTGTATTTGGGGATTTAAACGTTTTTATTACGCACATTACATGAAAATAAAAAAGTTTCATACCTTATGAATATTACTTAAATTACGAAGATGCATATAGAGCACGAGTTGGCGTAGCGGTAAGAGCTCGGACTCGAAATTCGATGGTCGTGGGTATTCCCCATATGGTAGATTTTTCAATTTCTCAATTTTTATATAATTCATTGGCCAATTATGCAAAGAAGTTAATAATTAATTTTATAGTAGAAAAGATAAAAATTAGGATTTTTTAAATAAAGGGCTACGAAAAAACTTTGTACATGAAAATTCAAAACTTTATTCACTTACATTCGATTATTTACATGTGTCGGGATGATATAATGGGATGCTTTATTGCTTTAAAAGAGGCTCGGAATACCTATAGCCCATTGTTTTCGCTGATGATTGCGCTTATCTTGAGCCTGGGCTTCCGCCAACATCTTCCAAGCAAAGTAGGTAATTACGCGCTGCTCCAGTCAACATATTGCTTAATCAATTTTCACTTCATACTGTAAGCCTATTTTTATAAATGAATGTGTAGCGACCCTACATTTGTACATTGTAGATCAACCCTTTAGAGCAACCCTGTTTTGGTTACCATAGTATTTGAGAATAACACTATTGTCATTTCATTGTCAAGCAAAAAAATAGCAAAATAGTATTGTATTATTGGAAATATTGAAAATATAAACATGCAAAGAGAAGGAACAATTTATGTGTAATTTTATTGTAAATAATCCCTGAGGCTATCCATAGTAAAATCAAATAAACTATTACCAAAAAATGCGTTTCACTTGTCAAACATCAAGTCTTAGTGAGTAACTCTACTACTATGGTTGCGTATTTTTTCAATAGTTAATTACTAAATAGCATCTTACACTCGCGCACACGTCAAAATGCCTCCACTCGTATGTTAAGTTACATTCAACGTTGACTAAAAAGTTCACGTAAACGATATTTTGAAACTCACACTCGCAGTGTAGTTGTTTTAACTGTCCGCTAGAGGCGCTGACAATAACTCCATACATTTTGATTGCTTAAACACAAACGCGTTGGTGAAGTAAATCCTTGCGAAAACTCACAGTCGAGCTAAAGATGAGGTTGTAAGGGCAACTTCAACTATACTAACAACGAAGTGAGCAAACGAATAAATTTTTCGTTGATGTTTAAGGAACTCACGCTCGCATAAAATATGTGTACTAAAATGTTTGAGTCATCTCGATTCCCGCGATAGTTACGTTTTGCCGTTTTATGTTAGAAACTCACACTCGAGCTACTGAGATAATTGCCACAACGTAGTCAGTGAACGAATTTATTTCATTGAACGTAGACAAATATTCAGATTAATAATATTGATCAGTAAAAGACCGAGATTCTGATGAAAACGAACGTCCATTATAAGCTGGCTGGTGGATGTGGTCAGGATGCGTTCAGGATGCGGTGGATGTGGTGGACGTTAACCAACACCTGTATAGTTTAAGAGATACTGCGCTCGGACATTCACAGCAACTTTATTATAAACATACAATTATTGAAGATAATTTTTATAGTTTTCGGAAGCCAAAATTAGCTAAAAAAATTGAAGTAAAAAAGCGAGCGTTCTTTAGACCACACGACTATAGTAAAATGTGTCCCTATATTTCACTTTGCAGCCAAAACTGCACGTCGCAAACGCATAGTGTTTATATGTTGCAATAGGTACGAGGATCCCATCGTGCACTAGGGTAAAACTTGGTAATACGCCTCAGTTGACAAAACGCCCCATCATTCTAACACTCACACTAACAAAGCTACGCCGCTTGCAACTAGACGCGTGGAGAGCCACTGGTAGCCATACGACATGGCCGACGTGCTTACGTAATTGTGATATCCCTTTAAAAAATATTGTGAAATCTGATTTTATTGGAGTAAAACAATTTGTGGTAAGTTTCCAAAAAATTCAAATATTTTGATACTTTTAGATCTTGCGTTAATATGACCCACACTATCATAAAATAGATATAATCACCTTATTCTTATTACTTCGACGAGAGTAATAGCCTTGAATCTAGTGATTTGACGTCGGTAGGGCATAATGAAAATCGATTTTGACAATATGCCCCTAAGCTAGTTGTTCAAAATGCCCCAGTATTTGAAGTTTGAACTGTGTGAATGTACTTGTTATTATTTCAGATACTGTCTCGTAAGTAGCTATCAAAGAACGAAACTACCTGCGTCGTGGAGGGCAGAGGACTTAGACGAAGCCATGCGTAGTGTACTAAGCAAAAAAAAATGGGTGTTTATGAGAGATCCACGAATTTTTGGCATAGGTACCGTCTTGAACCTTAAGAAAACACATTTTATCGGAAAAATCAAAAGGCTCACTAGGACGCAAACTGGTATTTTCTGTAGGATACGAAAGACAAGTTGTTGGCTATATAAAGAAATTGGAAAAAGTTGGATTTGCCCCTGACAGAAAGATGTAAAAGAAATAGCATTTTAACTGGCTAAGAAATTCAGTATTAAAGAAAAAGATAATAATAAAAATAAACAAGAAAAAGGACGTAAAAAGAAGCCAAAGCAAGGTTCTGCTAGATATAATAAAAAGAAGAAAATAAGTTGAATCCTAAAAAAATTTTTTTTTTTAAACGCTTTTATTTCAATAATGTTTAGTTTATAAAATTAGCTACAAGTTGTGAAAATTTCAAGTCTCTACGTAAAATAGAACATAGAGAATTATGCGTCTAAAGTCTGAAAATCGTTTTTCTTAATTTAATTTTTTTTTTTTTTTTTTTTTTAATTTTCGTGTATTGTCATCGGAAATACACATGTCTGCCAAATTTCATCAATTTTCATTAAAGGGAAGTCATTCAAATTAACGTTACAAGATTTGATCCTTTGATGCTTTGATGCTCCGAAGTGAAGCTAAATAAAAGCGTTTAAAAAGAGAAAGAATTAAGCTATTAATCGTCTTCTGAAAGCAATGATGAAAATAGATACTTCAGAAGAAGACTTCTCAGACGAACATGACGACAGATGCATTGAATGCACGGAAGATTATTATAAGACAAAATCCACCGAAGATTGGATTGGCCCGTCTTGTTTAGGATTGTTTCATGAGTTTTGCACCATGTAGGTATATTCCTAGGTGTAATCGGTGTGGACGTAAAGCCAAAAAAGAAACCATTAATAAAAACTGACTGTAACAGAAAAATAATTCGGACTGTAAATTATTTTTATTGTTTAATTTTAAGATTAAACGGAAGCTGAATGTTATGTTATGCTATCGTGCTGATTACTGATGATAGTTTACCTATTATATGTTGTTTTTCTTTATCTAATTCTAATAATCTATTAGTTGATTCAGGTACAACTTAAGTCTATTTAAATGTTTACTTGAAAAGTCTTATATGGTTGAAGAGTGCGTAAGTTCCTGGTTTGACTGCCTCTTATTATGTTAAGTTAGTTGTAAAGAGTTAGTTTTTGCCAAAAAAATTGTTGATGTGGCCTAAAATATATAACAATATATAATAATTATGGTGAGGCATTTTATAATAAGAGTGAGTCGTATTAGCCACCCATCATAACACAAAACGCCTCACCTAAGGTTTCACAAAAATTTTAATATTATTGAAACCTTAGTTCCTATTAAGATTACCACTTGTGACATTAATGTAAGAATACTAAATATTATTCCATAATAAAAATTTTGATTATATCTTGCAAGATTTCCTTTTTATAAAAATTTGAAAAAAAGTGGGGCGTATTACCAAGTTTTACCCTATGGTAGTTGCAAGTTGATACCTATATGGGTGTAGAAGATACGAGGTTGAAACGTGTTGAAGCGCCTGCGGTTCAATGGCATGCATTGTTTCCGAGCCGCGCGTTGCTGGTAGATGACCAGGAAGCTACCCACGCAAAATTATGATTTTGTTATCTGTCGACCGTCGCTTGAATGCATTCATTCTCTCTGTACTTTTCTTACAAAAATTAAATGTGTGCTCTCGAAAACGTTTTAATTATTCGCTGCAAGAACCAGTTCTTCCTATAAAGAATTAACAACATGTGATTTCTAGAAATGTGTGATTATCATTAATATAAAATGATTTAAATTGTTCTAGAAAATTTTAGAATGATCTAGAATTTCCTTGAATGATCTAGATTGTATACCAATTTTCTGATCAATATAAAATGTTCTAGAAATTCCTCCAATAATCTAGAAAGCTCCAAAATTAGAGAATGGAACTTAGTACGCATCTTCGTCATTTTTGAAGCTAAAAACATGAAAATTTTATATATTAGGTCCAGATTAGAAACCAAATTTGGAAGTATTAGGTTTTTTTGCAAAATCATCCCCTAAAAAAGGGTTAATTAAGGTGGCGCAAGTTAGTATGGAAACTTCGTCAGTTTTGAAGTTAAAAAGATGAAAATTTATAGTAATTTATAGCTTACACAAAAAAAAGAAACGTGTACTTATGTACGCGCGCGAGAAGTTATACTTCTTTGGCATCATTAAATAAATATTTAACACTAGCTGTCTAAACGAACTTGGTATCGCCTAATAATTTGTGAATGTACTTTGTTGGTACCTTTAACTTATAGTTTTAGGTTTAACAAATCATAGACCATTAAATTCCCTCTCCCATCTCCTCCCGTCTCCTTCCCCCTCTCCCTTCACCTACCCTCCTCTTCACCTTCTTCCGTAAGGGGTACAAATATGATAAGCATGATTTCCGCGTGCGAAGCTGCGGGCAACACAGCTAGTATTAATTTATAAAACTGCTCAAGAACGAAATTAGATTGCGAAATAATCAAGAAATCACCGTTCGCGTAACACTAACAAACTCGCAAAGTAACTACCGTTCGCTTCGCCTGATCACACTTTTCACACTACACTGACGACATCTTTACGCACTGAACTCGGCACTATTTTCGATTTTCTTTAACACAAGCACTGCTAATCACAGGATTCCACGAATGCGCTAATTTATACCCATCTTCTCTTTTAAAGTTCCTAAGATGTTTTTTGATCTTTATGGCCTCCCTGTGGTGTTTTAGTTATTAAGTAAAACACAATAAATTGATATGCACGTTACGAGTCTCTTTTTTTTTAAGAACCAGAAGCCATCTTGTTGTACAGTACATGAGTAGTGTTATCAGCCTCCTCTTTATACAATAGTTAATATTAATATCAAATGTTGCCATACTATATTTATAACTACAACACTCCCATGGTGAACGCACATTTATCAGCATCGTCCGCGCCGGACGCTCCGTATACCGATAGCCTCGCACATAATATTATGTCCGGATTCGCCGTATGCAAATTTTAGTATTGCCAACAATTTACTTATGCAGTTTTACCCAACCTCTAGTGTAAAACAGTGCGATGTCATTCGTTTACAGTCCTGTTTATGTCTGTGTCAAGTTTAATGTCCTAAAAAAAAATCCCACTAGTTCTGTGTCAATTTATTTCCTTGTATAAGTAGGTATAGTTTGCTATCAATTGTCAAGTATTGGCCATTATATGTGTATTATTGTCGAATGTCCGAAAACAATGATGTACTTATAGGCATAAACACGAAGGCAAGATCTCCTCATAGGATTAGTTTACTATGAAACGTTTCTCCTAATGCATTGTCAAAAGCATCGTGGCATGGAAATGCGTGCGGACGGTGCGGATGACAGATGCCGACGCATGTCATCCGCATCGGGCTCTCATATGATTTCATACAAATGCCATATGTACGGCGCGGACGATGTCGATAAATGTGCCTTCACCATTAGGTACCAAACGCGGAATGTAATCGTTCAGCCGACATCACCTGTGGGTTAAGTATTATAGCTCGATCCAATGGTTAGCAGGTCGGCTTTAATAAGATGTTCTACTACGGCGGACTCGTTTGGGTCGTTCTCTTGACTGCATTGATGTTATTTCATTCTTTGTGAAATAGCCTGTTTAGTTTGACCAACCTAGTAAGCCGAGGGGCGCTGATACGGGATCCTTGGGCGAGCGCAGGTAGACTGCCACTTTTTTGTGTTGTGTAAAGATACCTCTAATTTTGTATGTTCTGCTAAAACGCCAGCTAATTCTGTCCGTTTCCCCTTTTACGAAAGGAAGAAACGTCGCTTGTCGTTCCACTGTACTGGTAGTAACTCGTCTGTCTGTGCTAAAACTTGAAATATCGGTATTATTTATATAAATTGTAATTTATATAATTAATTTATTGTATTATCGTATAATATACGAAACGTGAGTCCCCGTTGCATTAAAATGTTCCGTGTAAACGATGATAATAAGTTTAAAACCATAAGCCTGCATAAGGTAGGTAAGTAGGTACAGTAATATTATTGGGGCTGGGGAAATCATACCTATTAAAATAACGTGATAGATAACAAAATTATTGTAAGCCTTTTTTAAAAAGGCATCTTTGCGATATAATATTGCGAGTAGACAGAAAAAGTATTATCATCCTCAAGATATTACTTACTAAGTATTATGTAATAGGTATACTTGTAATAAATAAACATGTGAATTTATATGTATAAGTACAATGTTACTCACTTCTGCCAACATTGTGCCGAATTAGAAAGAAAGAAAGAAAGAAAGAAATGTTTATTTCACCTTATAAACAATATAAATAAACAAGTGAACAATATAATACTTAAATATAAGGTGAAAATTAGTGATGTTTTGTCTCGTTGCTTGTAGATAATACATACGTATATTATTTGGCCGCATTAGATTTATCCATAAAATAGTAGAGGAAGTGGGGAGCGGGGGGAGCGTGGGGGCGCTCGGGGGAAGCAATGAAAGTCAAGGTTGTGCAAGGTAGTTCACCACAACAGCGATCAGGAATAGTATCGGCGGCTCGGTGGCGCGGGCGCGGGGGGCGCGGGGGGCGCGGGGGGCGCGGGGGGCGCGGGCTCGCTAATAAATAAACATAAATACAACAAGTAACGTTTATTTTAATGCATTGAACCACATGAGTTAAGATCAGACGATATACTGGTGGTACATTTAAATGAATATGGTGTTGGGTCGGTTGCAGACTGCAGTGCTCGACTGACTGCAATGACGAGTGACGAGCCGAGTGACGAGCGACGACGCGTGGTGAGCACGGCCTGCTTCGCTTACAACACGAGTACGTTACATACGTTACACAGGTACGACGTACGACGTACGTATCATAGTATATGCATGTATGGGTGTATACATTTAACAAACAAGATGGAATATCAAATGCCGGCCGCGCGGCCGAGTAACAGTAACATATTACATTACATATAATATCGTTTGATATGAAACAGTGCATTTCAAAAGTTCAACCGTCACACCTATAGGATCCCTCACATGTAAACCTTTATAGAAAAAACATGTTATTGTTCTCGCTTCGTATTCATAAAATACTTTCAAATGCAACAACTTCTTAGTCTTAGTTCATAAACATTAATTTTATTTCAATTCAATAAACATTCAATTGACTCATCTATCAACGACAAAAACCTACAAAAATATATTATAACATTAGCACGAGTCAAATAGAGTGCAACGCTGCGGAGGACGCCGCCGCGCCGCCTGCACGCCCGGGACCCAGGGCCCAGGACCCAGGGCCCAGGACCCAGGGCCCAGGACCCAGGACCCAGGGCCCAGGACCCAGGGCCCAGGACCCAGGACCCAGGACCCAGGACCCGGGACCCAGGTGTCAGGCGCGGGCGACTCTCTATACAACTAAACAAAATAAAATATAAACTTTCAAAAATGTTAACAACTACGGCCATAACAAAAATAGACTAATAACGACTACGCTACGGAATCTACGGACTACTTAAACTATCCACTAAGTAAAGTCGAAACAAAACTAGTGTTCGCTCGGACGTGAGAACGACGCGGGTCGGACGGGGCCGAGCGCTCCGCCGCGGCCACGCTGCCCCACTGCCGGTGGCCCCGGTGGCCCCAGCGGGTCCGGGCTCGGCGCCTCGGCGTCTCGGACTCGAGCGGAACTTTGGTTAAGATTCATCTATTAAACTAACTAACTTACGGTAACTGTGATATCGATTACTTCTACTATAAAACAACGAAACGTATAAGTTAGGGCGCTCGATTCGCCGATCGATCCGTACGCGGCGGCGAGGCGCACTCTGCGCACTCCACGCACTCTATAACATGAGTTAAACGATTCACTCTTAACAAACTAACTATCTGAGGACCGATCGGCGAATCGGTACATAAATACATCTTTACAGGAAACAACAACAACAGCGGGTGGGGGGGGGGGTACAACATCCGGCACGATCCCGGGGGACGGGGGCGGGCGGACCGGAGTCGGAGCGATAGTTTCATACAGCTAACAATACAATACAATACAATACGATACACGAGTCAGTAGAGTACATGTAAACCGAATATTAAAAGCGTCACAAGTTGATGTCAGGACGAGTGCCCGGAGCGACCGTGGCGACCGGGGCGGCCGGGGCGACCGGGGCGGCCGGGGCGACCGGGGCGGCCGGGGCGACCGGGGCGGCCGGGGCGACCGGGGCGGCCGGGGCGACCGGGGCGGCCGGGGCGGCGGGGCTAGCGGTGCGGCCGGGGCGCCACCTGAAACAACGATGACGCTGCTTCACTCTGCACTCCTGCATTCACAAGAAAGACTATCACCCGCATCGCGCTACGATCCCACCACAGCATTACAAAAGGCATGGACCAAGAAAGCAAACGAGCTACTCTCTTGTCTCTGTATTCCGTGAGCCCACTCAGCTTGGGTTGTTCATGCTACGGAATAGGGATGTTGACTAATTTTAGGATTCAATTTTATTTTATAGATAGAACCTCAATATTCACGAAAAAAATATTTTAAAAATAATAATCTTCAAATTTAAAAACAAAAATTGATAAATAAAATTCACTATCAAATTTCCCACCAAAAACGTCACGTGACGTCATTAAACGATATTCAATACTATCTGTCTACTAAGTTTGATGAATTTCCATATAAAATTGTTCCAATGACGTCATATTCTCAAAATGGCGTTTGAGGTCACGTGACAGTGAGTACAATTTTTAACATTTTAAATTAATGATATTTAATTTATTGTGATTGATTTCAATAAAAGAATCATATTTTAGGCCTTTAAATGTTACCACTAATATTTTAGACATAAATTTATATTAATTTATAATTAGTGTCAACATCCCCATTGATATTATTGAAAGTTTATGTTTTCGCATTTACACTTCTGCTTCGAATTTGGCAATGAATCTTCGTCAGTCTATATTATAGTCAGTTTATATATTCTATAGAAAAACAAATCACGTCAATAACACCTGAACACACACTTTTTCATTTTGCAAATTAGAATTTGTCTTCCGTGAGTTCCGTGCGACCTCAGTGCAATGAATTCGATGTAGACAGGTGTATATAAATTTGGTCCGTTTGGAAAAGCGGGAGTTTGATGTTCTCGCCGGGGCGCGGGGGCGCGGGGGCAGACTGCCTGAGAGCGGTCAGCGGGCCGTGTGGTCAATGGGTCACGGTAATCATATCGCAATGTTTGACAATAAACACATCAAATTAACACAGTGTCATATTGCAATGGATTGTTCAGATTATTGTAAGTAATGCACATTACGATGCGTAAGACAATTGAGGAGCTATAAAAATTTGCTTAAAGAGCAAATTATTTGTTAACCAATAAAATATTTCATTTGATCAGACTTTTTCCATCCTTTTTAAATCTCTGCGCCAATAGAAGTTATAAATCATGGGATACCTACCCATCTCTTCACCTTCAGCGAGAAATTGAAGTGGTTCAACAAGCAAGAAAGCATGCAAGCAAGCAAGGAAGAAGACGGCCAAACGTTACACGTAAATGGCATATATACCTAGTCTGGCCATAAATACTGTTACATAAAAACTTTTCTTTTTTTCAGCTTTTTAATTATTTTGAATTTGGAACACGTATATTATTTTAAAAACTTCTTTCGATTTCGCGCCATTTCACATACATTTTCGTGTTCATTATCAAATTACAATATGGAATGGGGTGTTAAAGAAAATAGGATTGCAGTGATCGCCTTGCACAAAGTGGGTATGGAGCCGTCGGTCATATTCCAGACACTTCAAAAGCTTGGTATCAGCCGTATGTTCGTATATGGTACAATCAACAGATACAACAACACTTCGTCTGTCGAAGACCAGAAAAGATCGGGGCGGCCGCGTGCTGTTAGAACTACAAAGGCTGTTAATGCTGTTAAAGCCAGAATTCGTCGAAACCCCATTAGGAAGCAAAAAAATCTTATCGCGAGAAATGAAGAATCCTGCTAGGACTCTGTCGCGTATTATAAAACAAGACCTGAAGCTCGGTGCTTATCGTCGATATACAGGACATGCCCTAAATCAATCTTTACAATTAAAGAGAGTGGATCGATCAAAACGCCTTCTGTCGCGATACGCAGGTGAAAGGCACAGAAATATCCTCTTTACCGATGAAAAAAATTTCACGATTGAAGAACACAATACAATAAGCAAAATGATAAAGTGTACGCTCACAGTTCTAAAGAAGCTGCTCAAGTGGTCGGGAAGGTACAACGTGGTCATCATCCTGCGTCAGTGATGGTTTGGTGGGGCGTGTCTTATCAAGGAGTCACAAAACTGCATTTTTGTGAAAAAGGAGTGAAAACTTCAGCCAAAGTGTATCAAGATACAGTCTTGGATCATGTTGTGAAACCTCTCAGCAATACTCTTTTTAAAAATATACCGTGGACTTTCCAACAGGACTCTGCACCTGGTCACAAGGCACGAACTACCCAAGCCTGGCTTGAAACCAATGTTCCGGACTTTATAAGAGCTGAAGACTGGCCCTCATCTAGCCCAGACCTCAACCCTTTAGACTTCAAATTATGGTCAGTTTTAGAGGACATGGCCTGCTCTAAACGACACGGCGACATTGAGTCTCTTAAAAAATCTTTGGAGCAAGCAGTGGCGAAATTTTCCTTGGAAACAGTGCGTAAATCCATAGATTCGTGGCCAAACAGATTAAAAGCCTGTATAAAAGCCAAAGGTGGCCATTTCGAATAGAATATTTGTTTTATTTTTTGCTGAGACTTTAATAAATATGTAGGTATAAATTTAGAATAATGAATTCATCTCTCACAATTACATTACTTCATTAAAAAAAAAGCATTTTCATTTGTAACAGAACTTATGGCTGGACTAGTTAGTTTTACTAGATTTTTTTCATATAAAAATTACTGACTTCAAAATGAAAAACAAAATGACTTAATTTACTAGTATATTAAGTATTTATTACTATGTACTATTATGTCTTCTGTGGTATTACTGTGATGATATCTCACAATATCTATTGAAATGTTTGAAAAGTCAAATATTTGTAAACACGATTCAACTATCCCTATCCGTTGAGGGGTTCCATACTCACCATGTATATATGTCACTGTGTGTGTATGTCATGGTGCACGAGTGTAGTGTGGGGGGGGCGAGGGGGCTAGGGGGCGAAGGGGGCGAGGGGGTGACTCACATGTCGGTGCGCGTCCGGTTTGTGCGGCGGCGCTAGACGTCCGCGAACTTGGACAGCTTCTCCCGCAGGATGTGATTCTCTTTTTTCAACAACTCCACTTCTTGTCGCAGACCCATATTCTGAAAAAGTACCAATAGAATTCGTTATAAAAATAAGTTGTTATGTTTCTGTTTAATTTGCTTATTAAATTGCTTCTGTCGGCCGTTATCGCCGTTGCTAAGTAATTTTGCAAGTGGTTTTAATGAATGTCCCAAGCGGAATACCAGGCGGGTAGTGGGTACCATGACATACGCTGGTGTTAAGAATCACCAAGTGGGCAGAGGTAGGATGATGGAGGGTGAGAAGGGGAGGGTTATAATGGAGCGATATGGAATACTGCTGTTCGGGGTTACTTTTGTTTGGTTTTTGAATAAAATAACCTAACCCAATGTTAGCGTGCTCTCTATTATTACAGTGTAAGGTACCACTTAAGACTATTATTTTGAACTATTGTGAATATTATAAGTATGATATTGACTAAACTGTACAACTATCATCAGTCGCCACTTGGTGGCGCTAGTGAGCATATTGACGACATTGATGTTGACGTTAGAGCATAGAACTCAGTAATCGGCACATTCGCCATTCGACAGTCGACCTGAACGGTCGCATGAAAACCCGAGGCAAATCGTATTTAAGATCTATGATTTCAGTGATAATTTATTTGTGATGAGTGTAATGGAAGTGTAATTAAAATAATTGTGGAATATCGTCGTTTTATTGGGCTGAGCCCTACAATTCAGAAGCCGGGATGAACAGATAGAAGAATCTCTTGCCACGCCCCAAAGAGATAAAAACGTGAGCATTTTATTTTCTTCCTGATGACACGTGTTGAATTTGGGAAAATGGAGAACTTAGTGATTAGCTTTGAAGGATAAACCTCTGGCCACGCCCCAAAGAGGTGAGGTAAAGTAAAAACGTGAGTAAATTTTTTTTTCTCTTCTACCTGATGACACGTGCCGGATTAGAAAAATGAAGAACTAAAATGATTTTTTTTTTCTTATTTGCGCTTGCTCTTCAATCTTTTCGTTCGAGAACGGAAGTGAATTAAAAGACTAAAGATTTTATTGTGTGCAGCTGATCATCTATACTAATACTATATAGAGGAAAGATTTGATTGTAGGTATGTTTGCATTGAATGGGCTCCGAAACTACCGAACCGATTTGAAAAATTATTTCACTGTTGGGAAGCTACACTATCCCCGGGTGACATAGGCTATATTTTTTTTACTTTTTGTTTTTGCCCGAAACGAAGCGAGGGTGATTTCCTAGCATTATATTTAAAAAGAAAAACAACAAACATCATGAAAAGTGTACTAAGCAGATGCCCTACGTATATAAAAATAAAGGAAAGAGGAGTAATAAAAGTTCCAGGTTATTTAACCAGTAACAGGTTATAGTAACCGGTATTAGCTAGAACTGATTATTAGCTACTGAATCAATGCCTCAAAGTTGAATAATAAACGAACTGTGAAACTTGCATCCGAAATATTGCCCCGATAAGACGTGGCGTTCTTTATAGAGTATTAAGTCTCTTTCACTCGATGGCCAGCAATGCACTTGAGCTCCCTCCATGTTTCGCGAAAACACCAATTATCTACCCAATAGTTGAGTAGGTACTGTGATGCAATATAAGAATATATTGGAAGCCAGAGATTAAATAAAACACCAGGAGATATTTCTTACAGGATTTTTATTACTTGAGTAAGTACATAAATGTTTTAGTGATTGCTTAGAATATTGCAACATTACCTTGGTCTAGTCACCAGTTGTACATTGAGATGATTTGAAGGTAACGCAGAACCGGACTTTACCGTTTCATTTAATTTGATCCTGTAGCTATATTCATTTACTTTTTCAATTTGTAAAACTATGCACCGAATACACAAGTACGAGTATGCGTATGGTAGTTTCAACTTGATAATACTCTGACGAGGTGGACGTGATGGTATCACAAGATGGACAGTGGAATTATTCTGCCATTATTGCAAGTCTCTTCGACTTTGAGATCGTATTGCTTTATTTTGGTGATCTCTTATCCATATAATATAAAACACAAAAAAATGCTTGTACGGATGTCCTCAGTCTATATACTTTGAAACCACCCAACTGATGTGCCCCAAACTGATTTCATTTGAAACGATGTGAAGATGGTTTGAGACCACTAAAACAATGCTTTAGGCACATTTTTGATTTCCGACTTTTCATATGCGACATTTTAGCCTAGTGGAGTACGTTGTGTATCCGCTAGTTTCTCTTAAAACAATTGTCATGAAAATGATGTCATGAAATGAAATCACAATAATATACCCACCAATATACCAAATCCGAAGATGAACATACAGGTAATTAAGAGTACACAAAAATCTTTTGCTGTTATCAAAGAACCTTTCCGAATTGCTGATGGATAAGTAAAAAAAAGTGATATATATATACATGAATAAATTATTTTGAATTGAATTTTTGAATGTTGATGCTACCCCGTAATGGATCTTTTCGATTTTATGTACAATAGACAAGCTCTATATTATTTAATATATATCCAAAAAAAATTGAAATCTCACGTCACGGTGTTTGTGGCGTGTTCTCATTCCTTCGAAACTGCTTTACCGATTTTTTATGACGAATAAGACATGTCATATATACGTTTATGATAATAAATGAGGTATAATTTTACCACATTTAGTGTACCCTCATACTGAAATTTTAGTGAGTTCAAACTTAATTCGAGTTCCATACTTACACGTAAATTTGGTTACGGGAGCAAAGGGTAAAAACAATAATAGAAATACACTTTTATAGCGTTCTTGTAATAGAACTACTAAAGCGGAAAAGTGTGTTGTTGAGCCAAGTTCGAGAATGGCAGTTATTATATGCATTTGCAGCGAGATATCATAATTTAATGTTTTAAAACTAAAGATCTGTTAATCTCATGTTATATCATGACCGATAGAAGTTATGTCATCTGGATCCATTCCACAACGTTATATCAGGACATGTTAATATACAGCCACGATAACCAAGTGTTTGTGCCGCATGAATCGCATTTCAGATCAATTGACAGGATTTGATTAGACACCGGATATTTGAAATGAAATGGAAAAAAATAACGGTTTGTTTAGGTAAAACATGTAGTACTATTATCTATTCTATGGTAAGACATTTGTTTTGGTAATTTTTGTTAGCAAGCGGGTGACTCGTTGAGATCATGTACTATCCATCAAATTACAGCAAGTCGAGAGGAATATTAGAGATTATTTCTTGTGATATCTGTTGATTTAAGTAACTATTGTTACTGTCGGTTATCATAAAGGCACATTAGCGTAAAGGTAGGTACATCACAGAATAAGATGCAATGAACGCTCACTTAGATGACTACTCGATAAATTCGGTTATCGTAATGGCTTCTAGGTACGTTGCACACCAAATATGAGCTTAGATGGCTACTCCGGAATTTTTTTTTGGTGATTCCCGTTTGATGTTACGAGTATTGTTCTTATAGCGTTTAGTTATAGTGATTGTTATCACGCCCTCTCTACAGCGGTACAATATGTATAATTGAAGTTAACGGACTACTCGACTAATTCAAACAACTGGAAAATGACCGTGACTGACAATAACTAAACTATGTATTATGATTACAGATTTCTTTGTGACAAGAGATCGCCGGACTGCGGTCGGGATTCTACGGTAATTGATAAACATAATGTATTTGTGAGATACCGCGTACTAACATGTGAATTTGATTACGCAGCTTGATTACATCCCCATGTGCTCTTCCAAAGAGGTACAAGGTAATGTCTTTGCTTTTCTTTTATTAGTGATGTTTTATAATGCTACATACTCATAGCACCACAGTTATGGCATAGATCAATTCACTGAGACATCGGGCAAACTGTTAGAGACACAGAAATGAGGTTTAGACATTGCAATAATTGTTGAATGTGATGGGTATCTCCGGGGATTATATCTTACATTTGGGGTTTGATGTGTCTGATGTAAGACACCAAACTATTTTAATTATTACTGCAAAGAATGGGATATCTATATGTGATCGACAAGTGTCTCTGCTATGATACTTTGAGGTATCAAACAGGCTTCAAAGCCAAAGTGAATAGAATGGAAATACGCAACATCCGTTAATATTAGATATATTAACAAATTATATATATTTATTTGATGATGACAATTATTTAGTGTATTGCAGTCGGAGAGGGAATTCATCATAGGAGTATCCATGTCTAGGTACTCCATATTATGGTATTATGACATAATATCATATTGATATCCTTTTCCTTGGAATGCGATGATAGAAGTGGAGGTAAGGAATTTCTTTAAGCTTTTCTTCTCCTCCACGACAAAGCACCTTTCCGAAAAGCAAAAAAAGTGACGTGCATAAGTGTATCAGTGATACCTATATTAATAAAATATTTTGACTCTTGAATTTGAAAACCTGGTCAATTAATATTCTTGACTACTTATCGGGCTATGACTACCCCGGTTTAGTACAGATTTTCTTACAGAAGTTAAGGGTTATTTTTCCCTATAATGAAGCGATTATTCAAAGGAGTGATGAATATTGACGTGAACCATGTTAATGGATTGATTTGATGTATGTATTGGGCTATTGGGGTTAGTTTTTACGAGCATTGAAACTACTGGAATTTTAAGATTTTATTTATTTATTGCAATTATTATACTGTACTACATTTATTACTGTACCAGAAACATTTTATCTGAACAATAGATTTATTTTATTACATAAGCGCCCACTTATTATTAATCTCCAGAGAATGAAGAATAAATATATATGAATATACTATTGATTTTTAGTTGCTTTATTTCGGCGACAAAAGACGTTGCTGAAGACTGAATTGACAGAATATAGTTTAACACATATACCTTTTTATTGATAAACATCTTACTCTGATTCTTAAATAATAACGTTAGGATATTATAACATGAAGTCCTTATGACTTCAGCTGCCTATTTGCGTATGAATCCACACTTATACAGTATTTATAAGTTTCAGATCGAATACATACATCAGATCAGGAGGTTCAGAGACAACACTGATGAAACCACGATTCTGACAAAATTCGATGAACAACTCTTGGATGAAGCACCTGACGAACGGCGGGCACCAGAAAACTCTGGTGAAGAACATGCAGGAGTTGAATTGAATCGAGTTGGATCGAATCGAGTTGAAATGAATCGAATTGAATGAAATCTAGTTAAATCGAATCGAGTTGAATCGAATCAAGTTGAATCGAATCGAGTTGATTCGGATCGAGTTGAATCGAATCAAGTTGATTCGGGTCGAGTTGAATTGAATCGAGTTGGATTCAAACGAATAGAATGGAATCGAGGTGAATCGAATCGAGTTGAAATGAAGCTAATAGAAATGAAGCAAAATGAAACGAAGCTAATCGAAATGAACCTAATTGAAATCAAGTGAATTGAAATGTATCAATTGAATTGAATTGAATTTAAAATGGATATCAATGAATGATATAATTTGAAACAAAATGATGAAGCAATGAAATGAGACAATATTATATGAGACAAGATGAAATGAGACAAGACGACATGAGACAAGACGACATGAGACAAGACGACAAATGAGACAAGACGACATGAGACGATATGACTAATATTATTCAGGACCATGGGAAACAGACAATATTTGATGAAATGATACATTAATTGACACCACCGGAGAGCTAGAGCAACGGTCGTGAGAGAACTGATACGTTTCGGCGGCGAGCTTGAGCAACGACCGATGCGTATGCGATATCACCACGGTGATGATATGGTTTACTGAATTCCTCAGACGATGAGCAAGAGCAACGTCTGAGGTGCTGCCAAATGACAGTCCGAGCGATGAGCCTGAGCAACGGTCGGGTTTAGTGAACCAAGTGGAAAAGCTTGGTCGTGACTGACGGTGTGGTGAGCTTGAGCGACTCTCCCCATCACGGCCAAGTATGAATTGAGAGATGGATCTGATCAGAGAAGAAAACCAAGTAAGGAACATGACTGACGCATGAAGCCGTGCCACGCGGCAAGGTAGCTGGCGATTTGAATACGTACCGCAACCGTAAAGGTTTGATAGTAGATAATAATTATAGAAATTCAATCAATTTAAGATGTTATGAAAGGTTTTTCTGGGTCGAGTAGCTACTGTTTGGAGCATATATTATGTGAATAGTTTCGGTGTGATCATTGATTCATGTAACAAGGTTGATATATTCTTAGTAACGCATAACTTTCATTTAAATTGTTTAATTGTAAATGCTTAATTTCCGGGATATTGTTAGTTTAAAAGCATAGTATAGTACAATGATATTACATTATAATATATTATTAGTAGGACGTAAAAGTATTCCGATCAACTTTTTGCTTGTTTGATAAAAAAAATTAAATATTGTTATTTCCCATTATTCAGATATTGACTATAATTCTCATTTAAAATTTACACTCCAGTAAGAACTATCATAATTAATAAATCTGAACATTATGTAGATCTTTACGATGAAAGTCATTAAGATAAAAGTATAAAATACCAAGTATCGAATTATCAATTGTAATATTTGACTAAAGATTACCGCTCTAACGAAATAAAGGTTTTTTTATATAGATGTATAAAATGTTAAATATATGATATCGACTTGATCATATTATAATTATAGAAAAATATATTTTTAAGTTTCAAATTTGAAAGGAAGGATATTAATTTATAAACTATATGAATATCTATTTGTTTTGATGAATAACACAGCTGTGAACAATAGGTTTATGAAAATTCATTTTCATATAGATATAGGCAACATTAGCAACTTAATTTATCATGATTTCTTGGATTGTTAATTTTTTGTTTAAATGACTGATTTCTTGTTTAAATGATGATTGGACAGTATTGAATGCAACATATTTTTAATTTGCGCTATGTATCACGTACGAGGACGTACGAAAAGTCAGATGGCCGAGCTGTTAGCGTGCTCTCTATTATTACAGTGTAAGGTACCACTTAAGACTATTATTTTGAACTATTGTGAATATTATAAGTATGATATTGACTAAACTGTACAACTATCATCAGTCGCCACTTGGTGGCGCTAGTGAGCATATTGACGACATTGATGTTGACGTTAGAGCATAGAACTCAGTAATCGGCACATTCGCCATTCGACAGTCGACCTGAACGGTCGCATGAAAACCCGAGGCAAATCGTATTTAAGATCTATGATTTCAGTGATAATTTATTTGTGATGAGTGTAATGGAAGTGTAATTAAAATAATTGTGGAATATCGTCGTTTTATTGGGCTGAGCCCTACACCAATTTATCGTATTGAAGTGTGGATACGTTTTTTTATATGGCACTTACCGCCTTATTACTTCGCCTACCTACTTATCCAGAAAGATAGATTATTGAAAATGGCTAGGTTAAATGGGTATAAATCGCTTCAGGACAAAGAAAACTACTGTACGGGGCTTAACCGATTCCAGTTTACGTCCACCCACTACTTTGATACTAAATAAATACCTTTTCCAACAAACAAAGGCGTAGGTGTGTCAACATTCATAGGTAGGTATATGTCACTTGTAAATCGTTTAATCTCAAAACCGCCCTTGTGCATTTTACATTGGTGTAAGTATATCGGATTGGAATAAATGTTATGAACCATTGTAAGCAACGTAACTATTTCTTACTAACACTACAGATACACCATCGACATCGGTGATATTGACCAGGGATGTTGCGGATGCGGATGTTTAACATGTTATATGTCGGATCGCCGAGGCTCGAGACGTTGTGATTAATCCTTCGACAGTGTCCGACATTATTTGGTGTTATGTCACAATGTCGGACACACTGTCTCGGGCCTCGGCGATCCGACATGTAACATGTTAGACATCCGCATCCGCATCCGCAACATCCCTAGATTGACATGCGCCGGTGAATCTTAACATCCGCGTATACTCGTATCGTACATTCACAGTAACAATAATCCTTGTGTATGTACGTATTATTATAGAATTTGTCATTAATGGTCGTTTTGTCGGATAACAATAATCTGTTTCTGAAACAAATAGTTGAATGGGTCCCACTCTCTTTGTACTGGCGCTATGGAGCTATGGAGGGCATCGAGCATGTTTGTGTGTGGTGAATGTGGTGAATGTGGCGAGTGTGGTGAATGTGGTGACTCACCTCCTTCTCGAGGTAGCCAGCTCGCAGCGCGATCTGATTCTCCTTCATGCGGCGCGCGTCGCGCGACCGCTTGGCGGCCATGTTGTTCTTCCGCCGGCGCGCCCAGTACTTGTCGTCCTTCAGGTCATCGGGCACGAACTGCCGACCACCACACGACACGTTAACAACGCCGCCACACGCCTCCTACACTCCTCCACTCCCCACCACCCTTCCTCCCTTCATCACGCAACCACCACCACTACCACTACTACTCCGCGCTACTCATACCTACCGCCGCGGTGTCTACTTCACCTTACTTCAATCTATCTACTATGTCCTATAATATTATACTTCACCGAGACATCTTCCACATTTAATATTCACTAAGTACTACACTCTTCAATGTACTATTCATCGAACACAATTACAGAGTTAGAAAGAAAAAAATTATTACTGTGACCTACCCCCCGCGCGCCCGTCGCAGAGACATTCCTCGAGCGGAATATTACTGCTGTTACTTAGTGAATATTAAATCTCTTCGGATGTAACGCTTCACATAATTATGAGCAAACGTTGGTCGTTTGCACCGAGGAGCGAGGACTCGACTAATAGATATTAATTATCATTCGCTTCGGTGAGGGGAACAACTAGATGAATACCATAGAATTGTAATAAGTGTGCAAAGTTTGTCTGTCAAAAGTGCTGAGAGGTTGGGAGACGACATGTTCATGGGTTCGCGTTGGGGACTCGGGGCGCGAACAACTAGGGCACTGCTACACAACAAAAACTACTGAAGCTGATTCTTGTAACAAACTGTTCATTAAGTATGTGCGGGTACCTTTATAATACCTAACGGTAAATTGGTAAGAAGATAGTGCCTATACAGAGTTATATAGGTTTTAAAAGTCACTGTTACTTTATAATAAAATTATAGGACAGAACTGATAATATTATAAATGCAGAGCAATGATATTAAACTATAGATACGTTATGCCCTTACAAATAAACCAAAAAATCTGTTCCGACCGAGCTACAACACACACACGTTTATCTTTTGTTTCACTACGCCAATCACTCTTACATTGTAAATTATGTAAAAGGGATGGCACTACTAAAACCATAATAGTGAAAAAGACAGCTAGACGGCCTCACTCAGAGGCAGCTATCAACTGTCTGAATTAAAATCGCTATACTTGACTAAATTCGCCTGACGTAATTTCAGCTCCGTCTTGGCATATCTACCTCTCTTTATACATATAATATCATTGATGCAGAGTTTATGCATTTTCAAAAAAAGTAATACAATGAATTAATGATTTGTGACACATTTCAATCAGTGGGCATCGATCTCTGAAGCCGAACAAGAAAACTGTCCGTGTAAAGAGGAGGATCCGAAAATCCCCCCTAGTGAGATGTATGACGCCAGAAGCGCGGCGCGGGCGATGGGTGGTCACACAGTCACACCGTCACACCGTCACAGGTGCATGCTCAACGATCGGTCCACGAAACGACCACGGAGCGCTCCTTATTGGAAATATCGACGCTCGACAATAATTACAAATAGAAAAATGCGAATCGCCTGTGTCCACCACTCGTCCACCGTACACGGGACACGGGACACGCGAGCAGATGGTCGTGGAACTCGACAGGCGACCGACAGGCGACTGGCGCTCACTGGCACACTGGCAGTGGCCACACTGGCGGCCGGTAGTGGCCGGTAGTGGCCGGTACCTGCCGCAAGCCGGACCGAGTACGAACCGTCCGGATCGGACCGGTCACTGAGAACGTGTTGTCACTGTGACGCCGAAGCAATCCTGATCTGTCCTGACAGATACATTATTATTCTCATTAAAATGTTCTCCAATCCTTACTAACTACTATGTACATGAAAACAAACAGTGAGGATACTTAATGTATCAGAAAAAATATTAAAAATAAATAAAGACATACCATCCCCCTATTGGACGTATCTACTCGTAACTCGTATTGCATAACATAAATAACACACGGGTATGTTAGTGACAAACAAACATTTCAAATCCAAACAGAAGGAATGTTCAGTTCGCTACGAGAGCTAGTGAGTTCAGCTGTTATTTTCAAAGCGGCAGTCGATATCCCAATGTTCTAAACTTTATTAATGGTTAGTCATTTTCGATGAAGCGTTATATAAGCTTTCATGCTGTGTGCAGTGTGTGTGTGTGTGTGTGTGTGTATGATGTAGGTGTTCATGTGACGTCATGGCACGCGTCCAGTAGAGTCGAGTCGAGTACATCAATGGTTCAAGTTAGGGGCCATCATCTAAATTAGCGTCGCCGGAAGATTTAAAAAACGTTTGGACGAGAGATTTGACATTTTATTGGCAAAAATTGTCGAATTACACAAACAAAAATTAATAAATCTACTACCTACTCGTACTTGTATCGAAGTGTTTTATCGTATTTTTAAATCGTCATACTCGGAACCGCGGTCTAGGTAATGCTAGATAATCCGTTGTCACATTTCACGAAACTAAATACGTTTATTTTGCCACAGATTAACGTAATTATTTAACAGAACCCCTAGAGTAGCTACTTTCTGGAAAGCTGAACTTTATTACGCAGGATAGGATTTGCTAATAATCATCAGAAAAGTTAGTAAATCTGCAACTTTTATCCTACAACCCCCGTAAGGGTCCAGACATAAAATAACATCTAAAGGGCACTTTCAGGAGTCCTACAAAACTGAAATTTGGTATTAGAGCTAGATTTGCACACATATTACAAAATAAAAAGAAACATTATAATCCTTCCACCCGAGGATTGAACAATCACCAATAGTCTAAGCAATAAGTTCAAAATGCTGAAAAATAGATATACTGCTCTTAAAAATACGTGCGATAGCTCATTGTGTTCGGAGTGATGTATAGAAAAATGTTTCGGAAGCGTTTACCAGCACGTAAAAAATTGCAAAAGTTATTAACAAAATAAAGTTGAAGAAAACAAGTATTTTGTTTTTTGTTAATTACTCCGAAGCTGTTCATATTTAAGAAATTTTAAAATAAGATTCTTAAAGAAGAGAAAATTTACAAAAAATAACTCACTACTCTCGGAACTCTATCTCCATTATTTATCATTTTAATTTAACGTTGAAAATGGGCCTCCACGCGGCATTTTTAGGTTGCACGCGCGGCGTCAAAACCGAGTACGTCACACTCAATAATTTTTTTAAGGTATTATTTATTAATTAAAAAAATATAGTGTATTTGGAACGCTTCAAAGAATTTACTCCCGTAAGTAATTTTTCGTAAAGTTAATTTTTCAACAAGTTAGACGATTGTTAATTAACTAAATTTTCTCGAACTTCCATTTTCATTGTACATGAAAAAAAAATGTTTAACTAATTGTCGTATCAATTTTTCGCTCCATGGAGCCCTTCTTATATACATACTTAACAAGATCACAAAAGTTTAAAAAATTTTAATACTTTGCTTATAATAATTTTATAAGTTGAACAAAAAATGAAAAATTCAAATAATATTATTGAAAAATATTTTTTTTTTCAATTTATTATTACAAAACCGTTTTTGCATTGTAACGATCTTTATCTTAATGTTACTAAAATTAAAAAAAATATATATTTAACTTAACCTACATTTTATTTATATTTTACACTTTAATATAATAATAATTGAAATAACTCTTAATATAAAAAAAAATAAAGTTATCAAATGTTAACTCAAATAATAAAATTCACAGACATAGACGCGGTATGTGCCTTGTTTTCTATATCTGCCGTGTACTTGCGCTCGCGATACGTTTTTTATGCATGGGACACCGGGCAAGCGGAAGAAACGATGCGATCGGGTTATCCACTGCGAGTCACCGGAGCGTAAACACCTCTCGATATTAATTAACGACGGTGCACTAAGTTCGCGGATTTGTTACTGCTTGTAACGCCTAATCTAGTATTTCTTATTTTACTAAACTATTCAAATAAGTACGAAAGCTTATATTTCGAATCGTTTATTAGGATAGTGAACGATCACGCAATAAAAAGTGCTGTATTATAACCCCGACTGGGGTTCCTCCGCTCGGGTAGAAGTACCATCATCACGACCTGGCTGCCCCTACTGGACGCTGGACGGAGCACTACAACCTAATTTGCAGTACCTGGCTTACTGCACCTGTGTCTACTCGCTACAGTACAGGAGAGTGGTAGTGACAAGGGTCCTAAATTTAATGCGGCACGAATGTACCCACGACCCTAAGCTAATTAAATTAATTTATATTTTACCTACGCTGTTTTTTTTACATAACACCGACTAGAAGTGTTACATTGGCGCCCAACTACAGGTTGCATTCGTGTCCGTATTGCATTTTTGATTCTTTGGCATTTTATAGTTTTCTTTGGTGTTGGCTATTTTTTTGTTTCATTTTTCTTCCTTTTTTCTAAATGTTAAATGTCACCTTAAAGCTAACCAGTGTATGAATTAACGTTAGCATAATCAAAATTTTGGAAATATCCTTCTTCGAAATATTTTTCTTTATTATTATTTTCGGTACACTGCTTTGCTTTAACCTAATTGTACTGTCTTAGATTACGTAAATCTGTCATAGCTGTAGTTTATATTTTTTGCAACACACACACCTTCGGTTAATACATCACTACAATGGCTTATCCTATTAAATATTTCTCCTTGCAAAAACCCGAATTAGAATATGAAGTTGAACTTCGTGGTGGTTCAGGCGATTCTGTACAAGAACTGCGTAAGCAAATAAATAAATTGTCCGTACTGTTACCTTCAGAAGACATTCTAGAGTCACATTTAAATGCTACTGAAGACTTGAAGGCTGTCAAAGAATCTCTGTTAAAAGCCCAAAATAATATTATTTCTCTCAAAACCAAATTCGAGAAAAACTTATTTAGCAGAGCAGAAAATCTTTTACATCACGTTTATCATAGGATCAATCGTATTCACAACACTGCGGAGACATCAGAAAATTATAAATTATGTGTTACTACTTTTAATTCTCAATATAAAGATTTATCTGCAATGAAGCCGCAGTGTTCTCAAGTAAAATCCTCATCCAATTCGGAGAGCAGTAGTGATAACACCATTATCGTTAATTGCGAGCGTGGTTTATCGGCAGATATAGCTAAACTGAAATATTCTGGTAAATCGTGTGTTCGTTCTTTTATTTTGAAAGTAGAAGAGTTTGTACAAGCTAGGGACATCTCTTATGAAAAAATTCTTAGCCTGGCCTATGAGATATTTACTGATGATGCTCTTCACTGGTATCGCTGCAATAGGGACAAAGTGAACTCTTGGAATGAGCTATGTGAGCTACTAAAACAAGACTTTAGCAGCAGTGATTATGACTACAGACTCGCAGCTGAGATCCGAGCCCGCAATCAGGGTGAATCGGAGAATATAACCATTTATTTATCTTACATGCACGGTCTATTCTCTAGGTTAAGTAAGCCTTTTTCGGAGGAGGAGAAGCTAGAGATTCTCATGCACAACATCCGACCTTGTTATGCCAACACATTAGCGGCCTCCCCTGGTATCAATTCTATCGATGCACTTAAATCTATATGTCGCAGTTATGAAGATGTACAGGCGCGGTTTTCTCAATTTCATGAACCACCTCGCATCACAGCTAATACACTCGCACCTGAATTTGCTTATAAGCCACACCTGAGTACATCTTCTGGTAATGTAAATGTTGCTGTTGCTGCCGTATCCACCACTCAGTCTAGACCTACCTTTTGTCCTAGGTGTAGATCAGATACGCACTCACTTCGGAATTGCAGCCAAAAACGTTTCCTTATTTGTTTTAAATGTGGGAAGAAAGACGTACGATTTCCTGAATGCCCCGTTTGCCACCCTACTCTAGATAACCGTACTCCAAAAAACTAATTAACCAGGATTGGAGGGACAAGAAATCTAAGGAATCGAAGAAAAATAATTTTAATTTAACCGAGTGGTCGGAGTGGTTAAATTTTATTTCTAAATTTTTTACCCTTAATGCTGTCTCTTCAATCCAAAATAATAACCCTGGTAGATCTAGACCATATGTAACTATCAACGTCAATAATATACAACTTATAGGCTTACTAGACACGGGCTCTAGTTTATCGATCTTAGGTAATAAGTCTCACGAACTTCTTTTAAACGCAGGTTTCAAACTTGAGGAATGCGATACTGTTAACTTTGTAACCGCCGGCGGTGAGAAGTTAAGTACCACTGGTGTAATAAATCTTCCTTTAACTTTTCAGGGACAAACACATACACTAGAAACCCATGTTGTGCCAGACATTAAAAGTACTCTGATTTTAGGTATGGATTTTTGGAGAACCTTTGATCTTTTTCCAAAATTTTTAGACCTTATTACCTTCCATGTCGATGCCGGACCTACTTTTATCACGGATCTAGATGTAGTCGAGAAACCTGATATTTTACGCTCGTATGATCACCTAACGGATCAACAGCGGCATATAGCTGATCAGGTAATATCACAGTTTCGTGACATCTCCTACGAGGTGCGCGGTTTAGGTCGTACTTCCCTTATTACCCATCCGATTGACACAGGGGATGCTGCCCCCATTCGTCAACGGTACTACAGAATGTCTCCGGAAAAACAACGTATTTTAATTAACCAGCTAGATGAAATGTTAGCTGAAGACGTTGTTGAACCATGTGAGAGCCCATGGTCTTCTCCTGTCCTTCTCACTCCAAAGAAGAATGGAGAACTAAGACTTTGCCTTGACAGTAGGAAACTAAACGCTGTTACCAAAAAAGATGCTTATAGTCTTCCTTACATAACGGAGATATTGGACAACTTACGTGATGCGAGATATCTTTCAAGCATTGATCTATCTAAGAGTTTTTGGCAGATACTAATTGATGAAAAAGATAGGTGTAAAACGGCCTTCTATATTCCAACTCGTGGCACATACCAGTTCAAATCCATGGCTTTCGGCCTAACAAACGCACCAGCTACACAGCAACGCCTGGTCGATGCTTTATTCTACGGGCCAGAATTTGAACATAGGGTATTCGTTTTCATCGATGACGTAATCATAGTATCCGAGGATTTTGACCATCATATATCACTACTAACGCGAGTCTTGGAAAAGCTTACGACTGCCAATCTCACTATTAATTTCGAAAAAAGTAAATTCTTTAGGAAAGAGCTGAAATATCTCGGCTACATCGTTGACGCTAACGGCTTACATGCTGATCCGGATAAGGTGGAAGCTATTAGTAAATTTCCCACACCATCAAATCGCAAAGAGGTTCGACGTTTCATAGGCACGGCGTCCTGGTATCGTAGGTTCATTCCCAATTTTAGCAGTTTAGCGACTCCTCTCAATAAACTTACATCGCAAGGCAAGAATGCACCCCCGTTTTTGTGGACCAAAGAAGCTGACGATGCCTTTAAGAAACTTAAAGAACATCTTATTACTGCGCCTATTCTCTCTTGTCCAGATTACTCGAAACCGTTCGAGGTCCACACAGATGCCAGTGATTACGGCATCGGTGCTGTTTTGACTCAATCCTTCCACGGCGAGGAAAAAGTTATTGCTTATATGAGCAAGTCCTTATCTAAGCAAGAACGTAATTATAGCGCAACCGAACGGGAAGCACTAGCAGTACTTACAGCTATCGAGCACTGGCGTTGCTATCTTGAAAACGGCCTCAAATTCACTGTGTACACGGATCATTCGTCCTTGAAATGGTTCCTGAACCTAAACAACCCAACTGGGAGATTAGCTCGCTGGGGTGTACGTCTTTCGGCCTACAATTTTGAAATAAAACACCGAAAGGGTGCAGACAATGTAGTTCCAGATTGCCTATCTCGCTCTGTTCCTGTTTCCGCTATCGATAGTAATTCTGACACCAACTCCTTCACACCTAATATGGCCTACAAAACAAATGATCCGTGGTACAAGAACATATTTGAAGGTTGTCAAAATTCACCAACTTCATTTTTAAATTATCGCGTAACAAACGGAAAATTATTTCGATACATGAAGTCCCTCAATCCGCTTACTCGGGAATTTGAGTGGAAAGAAGTCATACCTATTGAATACCGACAGGATACTATTACTAAAAACCACTGTGAGCCTATTTCTGGCCACTTCGGAATTTTCAAAACATATAAGCGCTTAAACTTAAATTATTTTTGGCCTAGCATGCACCGCGACGTAACAAACTTTGTTAATAGCTGTGATACGTGTTTATCCTACAAACACGCTAATCATACAACGCTTGGTACGATGGGTAGACCTAAAGATTGTAGTCGACCTTTCCAAATGCTTAGCATTGATTTGGTTGGACCGTTACCTGTATCTAGGAAACAAAACACCTTTTTACTTGTAGTAAACTGTTGTTTCTCCAAGTATTGTCTACTTTTCCCGATACGGCGAGCAACATCAGATATAATTTCTAGAATCTTGGAAAATAATGTTTTTCTTGTGCACGGCATACCGAGTACTATTATTATGGATAACGGCAAACAGTTTACTAGTACAATCATGAAAAATTTATTCGCTTCCTACAATATCCCTAATGTTTATTTTACCCCTTTATATACTCCGCAAGTAAATAGTGTAGAACGGTACAATAAAACGATAATGACAGCAGTGTCCACCTTCATAGAAAATGATCATAGATCTTGGGACTCAAATATTCCCAAAATCCAGTTCGCCTTAAATTGCTCTGTCAACGAAGTTACTGGCTACACACCATCATTTCTTGTTTATGGTCGAGAATTAGTGAGCTGCGGTTCCCATTACGTAGATTCTGATCTTAATGATCACATCATATTTACTCCTCGCGATGCATACGTTGAAAACTCGGGATCACTGAGAAAAATATTTGATAAAGTTCAGGCCGCACTAATTAAAGCACACTCTAGAAACAGCACACACTATAATCTTCGCCGTAAAAATGTGGACTTTAATATTGGTGATATTGTATGGAAGCGCACATTTTATCAAAGTGACAAAGATTCCAGATTCTCAAGAAAACTTGCACCTAAATTTATCAAGTGCAAGATTATCGGTAAGAAATCTAAGCTTGTGTATGAGCTCGAAGATATGTCGGGACAAAAACTAGGAGCTTGGCATATAAAAGATTTTAAGCTTTAGAATTTTGCCTCATTAGTTTTGTTAGCAGATTTTTCCCGAGGAAAAATCTTAACCTAAAAAGGGGGGTATGTAACGATCTTTATCTTAATGTTACTAAAATTAAAAAAAATATATATTTAACTTAACCTACATTTTATTTATATTTTACACTTTAATATAATAATAATTGAAATAACTCTTAATATAAAAAAAAAATAAAGTTATCAAATGTTAACTCAAATAATAAAATTCACAGACATAGACGCGGTATGTGCCTTGTTTTCTATATCTGCCGTGTACTTGCGCTCGCGATACGTTTTTTATGCATGGGACACCGGGCAAGCGGAAGAAACGATGCGATCGGGTTATCCACTGCGAGTCACCGGAGCGTAAACACCTCTCGATATTAATTAACGACGGTGCACTAAGTTCGCGGATTTGTTACTGCTTGTAACGCCTAATCTAGTATTTCTTATTTTACTAAACTATTCAAATAAGTACGAAAGCTTATATTTCGAATCGTTTATTAGGATAGTGAACGATCACGCAATAAAAAGTGCTGTATTATAACCCCGACTGGGGTTCCTCCGCTCGGGTAGAAGTACCATCATCACGACCTGGCTGCCCCTACTGGACGCTGGACGGAGCACTACAACCTAATTTGCAGTACCTGGCTTACTGCACCTGTGTCTACTCGCTACAGTACAGGAGAGTGGTAGTGACAAGGGTCCTAAATTTAATGCGGCACGAATGTACCCACGACCCTAAGCTAATTAAATTAATTTATATTTTACCTACGCTGTTTTTTTTACATAACACCGACTAGAAGTGTTACAGCATCAAAAAAGACATTTATTGACTTGAAAAAATATTTTTTTCCTCATTTGTTTCTAAATTTTTTATAAACAAATTGACTATTTCAATTCTTTTAAGAATTTTTTTTAAAACCTTACTCTTTACAAAATATTATGATTTTTTGAATGATATTTATGAATATATTGAATATATTTTTTGAATGATAATGATATATGAATGATATTTAATAATTTATAATCGTTTTTTTATATTTATATTGTTTAAATCATTGGTTAAGAAAAATTTTTTTCTTAAAAATCATAACTGACTTTTATCAACTTATCAATTATCAACAATTTCATTGTTTTTTAACATAACAATTTTTTATGAACAAAATCTCAACTTTTTTATATTTTTTTCTCAAACTAACAATAACAAAAAAACAAAAACAAAAAATAACAAAAACAACGATTTATAAAAAAGTACAGATAAATTTTTTTTTCGATTTTCAAATAATCGAGATTTCAAAAAATCAAAAAAAATTATATTCTGTACTTTGTTATACACCGTCACATCAAGGGACTTCCATCCAAAAGAATGGCTTGGCTGTTTAGCGGCCGACACACAGACACTCTTATAAACAGTGAATTATAATAATATGTTCTTACTAGAAACGCACATCAGTACAAGCAAAACGGCCATATCACGACCCGAACGCGGCAGAGTGGGGTAAGGCTATGGTCATAGATTACGATAAAGACATGCAACTGCCTCTTTACAGATTATGTTGCCTAATAGTTTTTGCCTCATGCGGTACATTATTAGGATACTCATTTATGTAACGTTTATATTTTCGTTGAACTCCTCTATCGATTTAGTAAAGTTTTATCATCGACTGCGATTTTTCCTCAATAAATTCGTGCAATTTTACAAACACTTTCATATTAATAGACCAAAATCTTACCGATGAAAAGTGACCCCTGAGAATTTGCAATCAATCACTGTCATCCTATCGCTGCCGTACCTTTTGCGCGGACCTATGCGAGGGGTCTGCGGGTCTCAAGGCGAACCTTTTTACCCGGGCTTAAACTCGGGAGAACTAGAGTCTCCCGGTGGAGGGGCGGACCCCGCTGTTGAGCGGGGGTTCCTATCATAATCCCGCAAAACACGCTGTGTCGCAGTCAGACTCAGACTCAAGAGTCAGAGTCGGACTCTAAGAGCTCCCGCGGAAGCGGGTAGCCCTCAGGCGGACGAGCGTGAAGCGGCGCGACACCCTTTAGCGAGTCATGCGGCCCGTGGTCGGCGCGGGCGAACATCGTCCGCGCCAGCCTGACCACATGCTCTTCGATGGAAGGGACTTTCAGGTCGCGCGCTACCACGTCGTTCCTGACGTAGCGTCTCGCTCCCACGGCAGCTCGCAGAGCCATGTTCTGCTGCTGCTGCAGTCGCTTGCGCTGCCACCTGCTGGCCAGTGCGTACCATGCCGGCGCCGCATAGGCCAATCGTGATCGGACGTAGGTGTAGTACACCGTCCGTTTTGAACGTACTGGTAACCGGGATGTCAACACCGGTCGGAGAATAGCGCGTGCGGCGCAAGTCTGCTGGACCATCTGGTCACAGTGCTGGCTCATCCGCATCGCGCTATCGATGGTACATCCCAGGTACTTAACAGTTGGCTGCCACACCAACTCCCGACCACGAAGGCGAAGCGGCGGCGGCAGTTTGCGAGCTCTGGTGAACACAATGGGGACCGTCTTACCGACATTGACAGCAATCCTCCATTTGTCCAACCAGTCCGGTAATAAGTCCAGCAGGCGCTGCATACGACTTGCAGCCAGCTCTGCTTTGCGGGATGATAGGAAGTATGCGCTGTCGTCCGTGAACAACGCAAGCACCGCGTCACGCTCCCACTCTTGGAGGTGACCCTCTAGAGTGGGGATGTCGTTGGTGTACAGCGCGTACAACATAGGCGAGAGACAGCTGCCCTGCGGTACACCCGCACGTATGGGGCGGGGGTCTGAGGTCACGTTCTCAACCGATACCACGAACGACCGTCCCGTTAGAAACGCCGCTATAAGCCGCACCAGCATAGCCGGCACGGGCGTCTCCAACAATTTGTAGACGAGCCCAACATGCCATACGCGGTCGAATGCCTTTTCGATATCGAGAAAGACCCCGACCGTGTGTCGCCCGTAGTTGAGCTCGTTACAAATATGGTGGATCACCCGTGTCAGCTGAAGCGTAGTTGAGCGGCCGGATCGAAACCCATACTGCTCATCCCTTATATCAAGTGATGGCACTATGCGCTTCAGCAACAGCCGCTCAAAGAGCTTCGCTAGCGTGGCCAGCAGCGTTATGGGACGGTAGCTAGCCGGGTCCCTCCGATCCTTACCCGGCTTCGGGAGAACTATGACCTTCCCCAACTTCCATAAATCCGGGAAGTGCCCCGTGCGGAGTATACCGTTGAAGAGCCTGGTCAAAGCGACCATGGCTCTTTTGGGCAGCATTGCCAAGGCCATGTTGGGTATTCCATCCATGCCTGGGGCCTTGCGCTTTGGAAGTCGCAAGGCCGCCGACCGTGTCTCAAACACCGTGGCGGCTTCTTCCACCCCCTCGGGTGTACTCAATTGGCCGGTGAACTGGACAGCGCTAGTGCGCTGTTGAAAACTCTCCCAGTCCGTCCTACGCCTGATACGTGTGTCGGCTCTTGCTAATCCGACGAAACTAGGGGCTGGCTCTTGCTATGGATGGCAGTGAAATAAAAGATAACTCCCTTGTTTAAATATTATTTTATGCACCACTTTCAAACACTGATACACTTATACACTATTACAATATTGTCGAGCTTCTTGCTCGACGTCCCAAAACCAACTGCCGAGCGGGCAGCGTTGTCACCTCGGGGAAAATCCCCACTCCACGAGTACCCTCTCCACACGAGCTTGTGATTGGTCGAGAAAGCTGCCCGCTCATTGGCCGTTGTTGTCAGTGAAATCAAGTTAAGTACTAATTTAACAATAACGTGACGGTAATTTATCTAATGATGCTTACAGTCGGCCATCCAATTTGGTCGTTCGACCTCGAGCAACTGATGATAAAACATGTGTAAATTACATGGGTAGATTACAGTTATAATACTAATGTAATCGCTATTACTATTTTACATGTTGACCATAATTTACTTTGAACTATGGGTCTAAACTAAAATAAGCTAAACATAAATAAGGATGCACATCAATGGCTACTTAAAAGTGTTATTATAGTTTAAAAGAGTTTATGGACGAATAAATATAATATAAATATAAAATAGCAATAAGTAATCTATGTAAGATAACTCGCTTAATAATCAACTAAATCAATTCTGTACTCACATTTTAACTTGACTGAATCCGATAAAACTGACATCTAAATTTATTCTAATAATTTAAAATTAATTAAGATTGTGACATTAATAAGTAATTAATTTATATTATTCAATGTAAATAGGTATGTGCATGACCTTCAATAAATTAAAATGTATAATGATAAATTTTATAGATTCGAACTCTTAATATCATTGCTAGGTGATGGGCTCCAGTTTCCGTACTTAGCCTCTAAGTTGGGCCATCGTACATAAGTATGTGTGCCGGCTAGTTATCTAGCCAGCCTAGCTCCGTCCAGAAGCGCAGGATCCTCCTGGTGTCTCCACAGGCTTCACGGAACGACCTCGGGGTGCCGAGGATTTCAGCCCGTTGGGTTGCTACTCCCACGCATTCCAGGATTACGTGAGGGGCTGTTTCTTCAGCCGACAGGCATGCCCTGCACAGGGGACTGTCGGTCACATCTAGAACATATAGATGTTTGTTAAGTGGGCAGTGTCCAGTGATATTACCTACGATTGTCCGTAGGTCTTTCCTGTCAAGTGACAGTAGCCGTCTGGTCAGTCGTGCATCGGGGCAGGGCACTGTTTCCCGAGATTGTCTGCACGTACTATATATACGTAATATCATTGCTAGTTGATAATAACTAATTATTTTAAGAAATAATTTGTATGCCTTTATTCTTGGCAAATGTGAGCGATATTCGACATCCAGCTAACACCTTTTGTAACCACATTTTTGCAAATAAATATCATTTCATTTCATTTAATTTCATTTCAAGGAACCAGGGTAGTCCCAAAATCTAATAAAGAACCAGGGAAGTTCTAGAAATAATGAACCAGGGATGTTCAGCATAGTAACAGGACCAGGGATGTCCTAGAAATAATGGACCAGGGATGTCCCGTGTTGGGTCCTTCAATAAAAGAGCGTGGACTGTATAAATAATTGTAATAGCGAGAAGAATTGTCACAAATAAGAGCTCCGAACAACTAGGTACGCGCGTGGTGTCGATTGCGGCTAGAGACGAAGTGCTCGTGTCCCACCGCGCGCCTCGTCCCGCGCGCCCGCCACCCGCTCAGTGACCGGCGCAGGCGGCTCGGGCTCGAACATCCTCCCCCCGTTGAAGCCTTCAACTAAGAGGAAGCGGGCAGATGTTGTGGCAGGCTCGTAGAAGTGTCCCTCCTTTGGTCTTCAGCTCGGCCACCCTTGTAGTCCCGTCGACGCCTGGGAAGACCTTGATGACCCGTCCCAAGGGCCACAGAAGCGGCGGTTGACCTTTTTCCTTGATGAGAACTAGGGCCCCGACAGATAGCTCTCCTGAGGATGATGTCCATTTAACCTTTTGTTGTAATAGAGACACGTATTCAATATGAAATCGCTTCCAAAAGTGTTGTCTGACGTGCTCTATTCTCTGGTAGCGTTCGAGTCTATTAATGTTAATTTCAGCTACCTGTGGACACGGAACAGATATAAGTGGTCGTCCAATAAGGAAATGAGCAGGCGTGAGGGTGGTGAAATCAAGAGGATCGGAAGATAGAGGAGTAAGGGGACGAGAATTTAATACTGCCTCTATTTGAGTGAGACATGTCACCAGTTCATCGTAGGTAAAATGTGTCGTTTGAAGAAGTCTTTTAAGGTGATGTTTTGTCGACTTAACGGCAGCTTCAGCAATGCCATTAAAATGAGGAGAGTATGGAGGTGCAAAAGAAAATTCGATGCCTTGTTGTGCCATTTCATTAGAAATGCTTAAGTCGTTCAAAAACCGCTGCAACTCATTACAGGCGCCCACGAAATTGGTACCGTTATCGGAAAGGATGGTCCGAGGCTTGCCGCGACGAGCGACAAAACGGTTTAAAGCAGCCAAATACCCCTCCTTAGTCAGGTCCGTAACGAGCTCTATGTGCACAGCTTTTACTGCGAGGCAAACAAAAATACACAGATATGATTTTATTAGCTTACACCCTCTTCCCTTTCGGTCAGCTATCAACACTGGCCCGGCGTAGTCGACACTGCAATTTAAAAAAGGAAATTCTAAATTTGTCCTAGATGTTGGCAATTGACCCATTATGGGCTCCACAGCGGTACATTTATATTTGAAACATTTAATGCATTGTCTGACAATGGCTTTTGATAGGTTTCTTCCACCTAGAGGCCAATACATTTGTCGAATGTTTGCTAAAAGAGTTTGCGGACCAACATGAAGTAAATCTAAATGAAATTTGTGAAATAATTTTTGTCAAATGATGTTTACTGCAAAGTAAAATGGGATGCTTGACATTATAGTCATAAAAGGAATTGTCAAGCCTTCCCCCCACACGGATGATACCACTGCTATCGATGAAGGGACTTAAAGAAGTGAGCCTATTTTTTTCTTGGCAATGATTTCCCTGATTGAAGCAAAGCATGTTCTTGGGGAAACATTGAAAGTTGAGCATTGTAAATAATAAAATTAAAGGAATCACTTAACTCTTGACATGAAAGATTGCCTTGTAATTTATTTTTATGTTTCAAATTATGAATAAACCTTTTTATGTAAGCAATAATTCTCTGTAAACGATTAAAATTAGAATATTTATGAATGATTTGATGAATGAAAGATTTATTATCTGATTGGAATAGTGAATGATCGTGATTGTGATGTGATAATGATTGATTGGATGAATTATTAATAAAATGGGATGATATTACTTCAGGTAGATCCTGTTTCACATTTGAATTAGGCATCTCTGGCCATGAACTTTCATTTTTTAAGAGAAAGGGCGGTCCAGTCCACCATAAAGAGCACTCGCTGATTAGATCAGCCTTCAGCCCGCGCGAAACAAGATCTGCCGGATTGTCCTTCGACGACACGTAGCTCCACGTATAGCCTGATGTAAGCTCTTGTATTTCGTCTACACGATTACGTACAAAAGGTTTTAAATTACTTGGCGCCATAGATAACCAACTTAATGTAATTGTTGAGTCGCACCAAAAACGACAGTTACTTATAGGCAACGTAAGAGAGCTTCGAACTTTTGTAAACAGTCTTGATCCTAGCAACGCGCCACAAAGCTCAAGACGAGGTATCGTCGTAGGTTTAATTGGGGCAATCCGATTTTTGGAGACTAATAGATTTACTCTAACGTGACCATTACTGTCTATCGAACGGATGTAGATACATGCGCCGTAAACCTTTTCTGAAGCGTCTGTAAAAATATGCAATTCGTTTATTATTGACTTATCACAGATTACCCATCGTGGCACTCTCAATGTATTAAGGAATGGAAGAGAGTTCATAAAAGATTGCCATGGGTTTTCTATTTCCTGTGGTACCTGTTCATCCCAATCGCATTTAGTTAACCATAAATTTTGTAAGATCTTTTTAGCTTCAACTACACAAGGACCAACTAGACCTAGCGGGTCAAAGATCTGACTGATAACCGACAATATATGGCGTTTTGTCACTTGTGTAACTTTGTTGATACCGATAGAAAAGGATAGTGTGTCTGTGTTGCACAACCAATGCAAACCTAAAGTTTTTGAGGGGACGTTTTGATTTTCAGAAAAATTTAAAGTATTAGAACTTTCAGAGGTACCTGTGATTTCAGCTAAAACTTGAGGGCTATTAGACTGCCACTTATGTAAATGAAAATTAGCTGAGCTTAGTATACAAGTGACTTGTTTGCCTAGCTCTACTACCTTTGAAAAAGAATTACTACCGCTGAGAAAGTCGTCGACGTAGAAGTCACGTTCAATTGACGCTTTTACGTCGTTGTTTGTGGCAGCTGATGAAAGACTCGTGAGGCATTTTGTAGCTAGATACGGCGCAGATGACGTACCATAAGTCACTGTATTAAGACTATAAGTTTTAAGGGGTAAGGAAGGATTTTTTCTGAAAATAATTTTCTGCAAACAACGTTGCGAAGGTGTTACTGATATAGCTCGATACATTTTCTGTATATCAGCTGAAATAACATATTTATGTTGTCTGAATCTAATAAGAATCAAAAGAAGATCGTCTTGGACAGTAGGACCCACCATTTGAATATCGTTTAGGGAAAGTCCAGACGTAGTAGCAGCGGAAGCATCGAATACTACGCGAAGTTTCGTGGTTGTACTAGACTCTCTTATAACTCCATGGTGTGGTAAAAAATATTCAATGTTCTCTGGATTATGTGTATTAGATGTATATGATATCTCACTCATGTGACCTAAACGCTCATACTCGTCCATAAAATTGATGTAACGGTCTTTAAATATAGGATCACGTTGAAAACGACGTTCTAAAGATAAGAATCGACGTTTAGCAACTGCATATGATTCGCCTAAACAACTTGGATCATTTTTTAAAGGAATTGTAACAATGAATTTTCCGGTTTTATCACGAATGGTATTGTTTTTAAACCTTTCCTCGCAAACACGTTCTTCGCGAGATAAGGAATGTTTAGATGAAATTGAGTCGAGTTCCCAAAATTTATTGATGTTCTCGTTGATGTCATTTAAGGATATGTTACAAAGATGAGAGTGATTTGAAGAGGTTGGTTATGATGGAAGAGCTATAGAGCCGGTTACAATCCAACCGAATTTAGATTCAGTTAATTTGGGCTGGTTTTTTCCTAGGTTGATAAATGCAGAACCTAGAACATTCCAAAAGACCTCTGCACCTACAAGAATATCAATTCCTGATGGTACATTGAAAGAAGGATCTGCTAATTGAATATCATGCGGAATAAGAATGTTACTTATGTCTATTAATTTAGATGGTAATATTTTTGTAATCTCGGGCAAGATAAAACAGTTTATATTTGCTTTGTAGGCGCCGTTGCGAGATTCAATTGTTAAATTGCAAGACTGTGTACTAGTCGAAGTTTGGCTGTTAATACCTGTTATCGTAGAGCTCGTGTTACGTCGAGGCAATCCCAGCTTGTCGCATAATGAATAGGTAATAAAATTGGCCGTACTACCATTATCCAGGAGGACTCTGGCGTCGAACCTTTCCCAGTTGTCGCTCACCACTTTCACCAACGCTGTGGAAAGCAAAATTTGCGAAGCAGTAGTACACTGCATAGAATTATCACTTGTAAGGGCGACATTCTTTGACTTACAAGTTGTAGGACAAGTAGGAGGGATAGAAATAGGCAAGGCAACACTATTAGACATGTTATTGGATACACTAGGCATAGGGTCGTGTAAAGGACTAGATTTGATTTGATCTATGTGTAAAAGCGTGTTGTGTTTACCCTTGCAATATTTACAGTGTGATAGTTTACATTTGTTAGCTACATGGCCAGGACGTAAACAATTTAAGCAAACTTTAAATTCTTTTGCCTTAGTATTTCTTACCTGAACGGACAAATTACGAAACAATTCGCAAGTGTACAAAAGATGTTCATCAGAACACAAAGGACATTTATTTTTACTTTTGTTATTATTTGTATTATATCTTTTACTTGTTTTTACTAGATTTAAGTTTTCATTTGTATTAGTTATTAAGAAAGTAGGCTTAGTTTTTATATTGATTAAATTGTTTTTGTCTTTATGTTCTACTGTTTCTAATAAATCAGCCTTATTGATTAGGAATGTACAAAATTGCGATAAAGTAGGGGATTTAGTTAAGCTACAACGATATTCTTCCCAGTTTCTACTAGTAACAGCGTCTAATTTGGTTCCCATCATATGAACTACAAGTGTATCCCAGTGCTCAGTAGGCTCGTTCAATGTTTTTAGAGCACGAATATTTTTATTTATGACGTCAATTAGCCGACGTAATGAAATACTTGACTCAGATGGTATAGGCTCAACATTGAATAGTGCCTGCACATGGTTATCTACTAGAAGCCGACTATTGTCATACCGATCACAAAGCAAATTCCACGCCAACTGATAATTGTCACTTTTGAAATCGATATTTTTTATAATTTCGAGTGCATTCCCTATGAGTGATGCACGTAAGTAGTGGAATTTGCTAATATCATCGATAGACTTACTACTATGGATTAGTGACAAGAAGGTATCCCTGTATTCAAGCCAGCATTGATAACTACCATTGAAATGAGGCAAATCAATTTTAGGTAAGCGAATAAAACCACGATGGAACGATTCACCTGTGTGTGTGCAAGTTGAGCCCGCTACAGACCCGGCCTCGGCGACTGGGCTGGTGCGGACCAGTAGATTTCGAGCTTGAGCAGCCAATGAATGGTACCGCTCTTCGAACTTGGTGCGTTCCTCGTACGCCTCGTCTGGCGCGTCTGAAACCACCTCGATTTCCATCTGTAAATCGTCAAAGGAATCATATAAGGCATCAAATTTACTTAAGCGACTTTCCAACTCGATGCGTTGTAGGTCTGAAATGCATTGGGAACTACTAAGAATGCTAAGATAGTTGCAGAAGTTTGTAAGCTTTGCTTTCATTGCACTACGTTTTCTTAATAAAATGTCTAAGTCAGCCATAGTGAAAGCAAAGACGTTAATGAATGGGCAATAAAATGAAAGAGATAGAATGCTTGTTGATAATTTTTTCTCAATGAAATAGCGAGCGACAGATCTAATGAATGCGCATGACCTTGAACTTGTTACGATCAAGGCGCACCTGGCGTAGTTACCGTAAGCGAACAGATGTTGCGAGTATCATAAAAAATGCGATAAGAAACAATGCAATGCAACAGATGCGAGTTGAATGAACTGTTGTGCACTTTATTATTGTTTTGTTACTATCACTCAATTATTAGAGGCAGTGAAAGGGAAGGGATATATGAATATTGAAAAATAAGTAAGTAAGTAAGACCTTTAGAAGTGGATAAGAAAGGAAATAAAATTGGAACGAACTTACAAATACCCAATCCTTATCCACCAGGCAGCCAAAATTAGTAGAAGTTGTATATTTTCAATATTCTTGACGAAATAGTCCTCTTCTTTATGTAAGGCGACTTCAATTTGCGCAGCCGCCGAAGCGATGACACGTCGCAAAGTTCAACGACCGCGGTCCGGCAGCTTAGTAACAGGAATTCTCTTGCTTATTTTTCTCCAGGAACTGGTTCCTTAAGACGGCGATAGGACCATAATGTTGGGTCCTTCAATAAAAGAGCGTGGACTGTATAAATAATTGTAATAGCGAGAAGAATTGTCACAAATAAGAGCTCCGAACAACTAGGTACGCGCGTGGTGTCGATGGCGGCTAGAGACGAAGTGCTCGTGTCCCACCGCGCGCCTCGTCCCGCGCGCCCGCCACCCGCTCAGTGACCGGCGCAGGCGGCTCGGGCTCGAACACCCGAAATATTACAATCAAGGACCAGGGAAATCCTTGAACTTAATATACATTTAATTTCATTTCAAGGAACCAGGGTAGTCCCAAAATCTAATAAAGAACCAGGGAAGTCCTAGAAATAATGGACCAGGGATGTCCAACATAGTAACAGGACCAGGGATGTCCTAGAAATAATGGACCAGGGATGTCCCGAAATATTACAATCAAGGACCAGGGAAATCCTTGAACGTAATATTTATTATATTATTATTAATTTAATAAATATATATTATTACGTATATCAAGGTGTTGAAGTGTTTGTACTCATCTGCAGTCAGAGTACACGACACAGCAACGAACCCCATCCAACTGCAGAGAGGTGTCAGACAAGGGGATGTCATATCCCCAAAACTTTTCACCGCTGCGTTGGAAGACGTGTTCAAGCTGATGGAGTGGAAACGACGTAGCATTAACATCAATGGCGAATACATCACACACCTGCGATATGCCGATGATATAGTCATCCTGGCGGGTTCCCTGGAAGAACCTGGTGCAATGCTCGGGGACTTTGAACAGCGCCTCACAACGCGTGGGTCTTAAGATGATCATGGCCACGACGAAAATCATGTCGGATATCCATGTCACACCCTTACCGGTTGTTGTTGATGACGCTGCTCTCGAAGTTGTAGACGAATACAATTACCTAGGACAAGTTATCCAGATGGGTAAGTCCGACTTCGAGAAAGAAGTCACTCGTAGAATCCAACTCGGATGGGCTGCGTTGGGAAACTGCGTCATATCTCGTCGTCCAAAACACTACCTCAGTGCCTGAAGTCGAAGGTGTTCGAGCAGTGTGTGTTGCCAGTGATGACATACGGATCCGAGACGTTGTGCTTTACTATTGGCCTAATCCACAAGCTCAGGGTAGCGCAGCGGGCTATGGAGAGGGCTATGCTCGGTATTTCTCTACGTGATCGAATCAGAAATGAGGAGATCCGTAGACGAACGAGGGTAACCGAAATAGCTCAAAGAATTAGCCGGCTGAAGTGGTAATGGGCTGGCCACATAGTGCGAAGGACCGATAACCGTTGGGGAAGAAAGGTCCTCGAATGGCGCCCACGTCTCGAAAAAGGGGCATAGGACGCCTCCCGACCAGGTGGACTGACGACCTGAAGAAGACAGCGGGCATCCGTTGGATTCAGAAGGCTCAGGACCGGTCAGTGGCACAAGTTAGGGGAGGCCTATGTCCAGCAGTGGACCTACAAGGGCTGATGGATGGATGGATTGAATATATATTTATTATTATTTATTTATATTTACATATTAATAATATCTACCATCATATTATTAGGGACAATCATACTTTATGACGTTGCGTGTAATTAATATTATTCACTTTAATATGATCACAATATAATAATAATAATAATAATAATAATAATAATTTATTTATTTGCTCTCACAAAAGGTTATAACAAAATTATGGCTTAGTGTAATTTACATCTAATCTCAAACCTAAGCTGTGAGAGCCTGGTGCCTGAAGTAGGTATTTTATAATAAAAACCTGTGATACAGGTCACCAGTGCCCCCTCCGCAGAAGTTTCGATATATTATGTCTATATTAGTTTCGCTTTAGTGAGAATATAATATTATAAAGTTGATTATACTAAGTACAATAGTAATAGGACAGAAAAGAGAGTAGTTTAAGATTAAACAGCAGATATAATTAGCGTAGTATGATGTAACTATTTGTTTATGTGTGTGATTGTGGTGTGTTGTCTGTAGTGTGATGTGATTGTGTGTTCGTTGTATTTTGCGTGTGTTGTGTTCGTTCGTGTGTCAGGGCGTTTGGGGTTATGTTCGGTTTTGTGTGTTTGTGTGTGATTAGCTTTGAATTGTGTAGGAGGAAAACAATAATGGCTGATTGGGTAAACTAGATATGTAAGATGTGAAAGACAGGTAGATCTAGACACGCGGCAGCGTGTCAAGCCAAGTTCAAGCAAAGGAACTGGCTAGCCAGCGCCGAGTGTAATATTACACGAACCACTTGGTGCCACTTTTGACCCTTCTATAACTCAAAACCTCTTTAACGTAAACACATAAAACTACGCGTGTTTAATTATATCCATAAGGACATGTAGAAGACCAAATTTCATGAAGCTAGCTCAAACGGTTACAAAGATATGAAGATCAAAAAGTCGTAAATTTTAGCACTGACTGACTGACATATAGTACCTAAATCTAACCTACTTCCAGATAACCTAGAAGGATGAAATTTGGAATCCAGCTCGGTAATTGTGTGTAAGCGTAGGAAAAAATCAAAAAATTAAAAAAAGTCCAAAAATAAGTGGTGTCCCCATACAAAATTTGTATGGGACCGAAGCAGAGCCATCTAGCGGCAGTGACAAGAACTGCTTCGGTCCCATAAAAATCTTAGCGAACTCGCATTTACAGTGTGAGCCCGTTATGTCACGTAAAACTCGCACTAAGGCCTCTGTGCACGCGGGGATCAATATGACATACTTCAGCGCATGGAGTACTGAGGTAGAACGAGGGCCATCTCATATGATGGGAAAGTTGAAAAAGTTTTCAGCTGTTTACAAAAAATAGAGGTTCCAATAATGGCCATTTCTAAATGGCGCTAGTGTGTGACAAATAGATATATGAAAGAAAGAAAGAAATTATTTATTTTGCTAAGCACTGCAACAAGTTATAAAATTTACACTAAATAAATCATTTACAAAATATTATAAGTTATAAAATAGACATAACCTGCTGCAGCACTGCTCAACAAAAAAGGTACGCACTCAGCATATGCCGCGGGCTCCCCCCGGGGGTTGCCCGCCTTGTCGTGTCGCGGGTTTTAGTAACCGTGGACTGGTCACCCACGGTGAAGCTAAGAGGCAACTAGGGCCGGCCAGTTTGGGCCGCCGGTTGGCCCGAGGAGGGCGCTCCCAGCGGGCTGAACCAGTTCACTGCGGACGCGCGTGGAGGTGGGACCGCAGAAGAAGAGGAGTGCCGGTATTACGGTGCGCCACTCCCCCTACCCCCTGCGAGCTGGCGGGGCCGTTCCACGAAACGGCACTGGTGGGGTCGCAGAAGAAGAGGCATGTCGGTATTACGGTGCGCCGCTTGCCCTATCCTCTGCGACCGAGGTGTGGTCCGTGGAAGAACCACAGACCTAATCTTCCACCGGGTACCAGTTATCTGGTATCCATGGCCTCCTTGTAGCAGACTCGGGGGGAGTCTGCTACAGTACTGGTGGAGGCCGAGGGAGGAGGCGCACCTTACCATCTGGTGCGCCCATCGTGGAAGGCTTTCGCGATGGAGCCGCTTGCGGGCGGCTGCCGCTGGCGGGGTCGCGGATGTGTGCGAAAGCGTTCCCGTAACCCCGTCACAAGGCGGCGAGGTGGAAGATGGGGGGTTTTTAGTGGGTATACCGTGGGTCTCATTAGCCTATACGGGAGTCCCACATAACCACTCGGGTATCCCCTGCGCCCGGGTGGTATGCGTAATGTATTTTCCCCCCTGGGGAAAAAAAGGGTAACCACGGCTACTGATTTTCAGTACGACCTTTGCTGTGTATATGAACATGGCTGTTGTAAACGGAGTGAAGTTTGCTGAGTTATGCCACCCTAATCAATGGCGCTAGTGTCCGCCAAATAGATATTCGAACATAGCTGTTGTAGACCGCACCGCAGCCCCACCCGTAATTTTACGCATTTCCACCCATGAAACGTCAATTTAGTCTCTAAGATTTGTGAACAGGGTATATTTTTCTTTACAAAAAGTAATGATAGCCCACCAAAAACATAAATGTAAAAAAGGAGAGCCAAGTTCAATACAAAAATTATGCTTGGCTGTGGGCTTCGCCGCAAAAAGAATGGAGATCTAAATGAGTGCCAAGTTCTATGCAAAATCTAAATATGTATTTATAGGAACAAAATAACATTATGAACAAGTATTAAACTTTATTTCTTTGCTTTATTGGATACCTATAACTATTGCTGTTATTTAAAAAAGTGAGATCTTAAAGTAGGTTAGATTTGACTTGGCCAGTTTTCATTACATCAGTCATAAAAGTCAGTCTGATAAAAAGTGGCCAAGTAAAATCTAACCTACTTTAAGATCTCACTTTTTTAAATAACAGCAATTGTTATAGGTATCCAATAAAGCAAAGAAATAGAGTTTAATACTTGTTCATAATGTTATTTTGTTCCTATAAATACATATTTAGATTTTGCATAGAACTTGGCACTCATTTAGATCTCCATTCTTTTTGCGGCGAAGCCCACAGCCAAGCATAATTTTTGTATTGAACTTGGCTCTCCTTTTTTACATTTATGTTTTTGGTGGGATACTTAAATATAGGATAACAAGAAATGAGGATTGATTCAGATTTTGTTTATAGATATATGTCATACGTTTTGTTCTGAGGATACATAGGATTATACAAAGATATTATATATTAAGAAGAGGCAGATACGTTATAACCGTGCGCGTTGTGAAACTCAAAAAGTTCCCAATTGGGAACTCTTGTGATTAGTCTGCGTCAAGCGCAATCACGAGCGTGGCGCATCGTAGGTTCATACGTCCTTACGAAAATAAATCAAAATGCCATCGTGTGTGTTTCGAAAGTGCACCAATTATGACTCCAAGGTCAACAAAACACAAGGAATCTCATACCACATTTGAGTACGCTAAGATACTTAGATTATTTAGTCTATTTCAATTATTTTTCTAAACAATCTAATAACTCATGCAAAGACGCCATATTCAGATGAAGAAAGAGATAGCGATCTAGTTTTGATGCGAGAGCGATAAAGACCGTAGCCTATATAGATTGACGCGAGCGACAAACACTACCTGTCTTTTTCACTATTATGGTTTTAGTAATGCCATCCTTTTTACATAATTTGCCAATGTACTAGTGATTGGTGTAGGCAAACAAAAGATAAACGTGTGTGTGTTATAGCTCGGTCGGAACAGATTTTTCGGTCGATTTGTAAGGGCATAACGTATCTGTATTTATAACATCTTTGGGATTATACATCACTCATTTGACAGTCCGTAGTATGTCTTCCGTTTCATGATAGTCGAGGGATTTAAGATAGCCTGAGACAGTTTTTTTGCAATCCTTGAGCTGTAAAGGGTAAATATCAAGTTTAGTGTTTAGCCTGTTATATAAGTAATTTCCAAGGAAGCCATAAAACTTATGTGAAAGAGATGTTTTTAGGACTTGCCTTTCACATATATTCCCTTTCCTACGTTTGTCCTGACCTAATAGTCCAGGGTCGATAATTTTTGAAAACAAAAAAAATTATAATAGGATGAAACCTATTGCAAAAGGAAGAGAATATAACAAAAAATAAAGGAAAAATAATTTACGGGCGATCTGAGGTCGGGAAGTGGGGGGGAGGGGGGGTTTAAGGGTAAAAAACGGTTTATCTCAATTTCCAGCAAAACTATAAGTCCTATGGAAAAAAGTTAAATGGCAAAGTTATAGGTAATAAAAAGGTCTACAATTTTTGTATGTACACTTTTTTCACATAACCTCAAAATTTATGTGAAAAATTCAAAAAACCAAGTTTTTGGTTTTTTATTTTTATCTTTTACAAAAAATTTTTTTTTTTAACGAAATTTTGTGAAAACTTACCTTTCTATGTCCCAAACATACTGTAATTTTTTTGATTTAAAATATTTATTTTTTCACCTTATTTTGACTTAATATCGAAAAATTACCCTAATTTTCAATCGAAAATTCACCTGTCAAAATATCCGCTTTTTTAAAAAAATCTGTGAGCTTTTTATTTCCTAAAATCTCTACTTTCTGATGGTATAAAAAAGATATACACTACTATGGTAAATTTTCTCAGAAAATGCAATGAAACGACAACTATTTTTGCATGTTTCTTGCAATCTTTATGGATTTGTAATTTTTTTGCTTATTAATTTATTAATTTAACATAGATTTTGACGTTTTTCGATTAATTAAAGTGTAAATTTTATGTGAAAATAGTTGTCGTTTCATTGCATTTTCTGAGAAAATTTACCATAGTAGTGTATATCTTTTTTATACCATCAGAAAGTAGAGATTTTAGCAAATAAAAAGCTCACAGATTTTTTTAAAAAAGCGGATATTTTGACAGGTGAATTTTCGATTGAAAATTAGGGTGATTTTTCGATATTAAGTCAAAATAAGGTGAAAAAATAAATATTTTAAATCAAAAAAATTACAGTATGTTTGGGACATAGAAAGGTAAGTTTTCACAAAATTTCGTTAAAAAAAATTTTTTTGTAAAAGATAAAAATAAAAAACCAAAAACTTGGTTTTTTGAATTTTTCACATAAATTTTGAGGTTATGTGAAAAAAGTGTACATACAAAAATTGTAGACCTTTTTATTACCTATAACTTTGCCATTTAACTTTTTTCCATAGGACTTATAGTTTTGCTGGAAATTGAGATAAACCGTTTTTTACCCTTAAACCCCCCCTCCCCCCCACTTCCCGACCTCAGATCGCCCGTAAATTATTATTATTATTATTTTTGTTATATTCTCTTCCTTTTGCAATAGGTTTCATCCTATTATAATTTTTTTTCACTTTTCATTATTTTTAAAGGCTTCTACCCTGGTCTATAATCCTGGTACATAGTTTAGTTGGGAATGTTTTCTAAGAACTATACTTAGAATAAAAGTTTGACGCACTGTTAAAATATCCCAATTAGTATAGAGTTCACGGGTGGGAAATCGAAAAGGAAGTCCTGCTCCAACTTTTAATATTGCTCGTTGAGCCCTTTCCACTTCGATAAGATGGGATTTTGGAGCACCACCCCAGGCAGTGACACAATATTCTAACAAAGGCTGGCAAAGGGCAGAGTAAACCATTTTAGTGATACGGCGGTCAGCCACATGTCTCAGTTTTCTAAAAATGTAAATCATTTTACGGAGTCTCATGACTAAAGTTTCCAGGTGAGATCTAAAGCTTAAGGTTTGGTCAATATTGACTCCAAGGTAATTTATTGCATTTGTGCGATCAACTACTGGACATCGGCAACCAACAGTTTTTTCATCATCACAAACGTGTGCCTTGATGGTGTAGGTGGGATCAGGGAGCAAATTCAATCTTGGAGCAAATGTTATAACTTTTGTTTTGGACACATTTAGTGTCAATAAATTACTTCGCAGCCATTGGTTGACTACGTTAAAGCCTATTTGTGCAGTAACAAAAACATCGCTCCAACTGGTACCCGTGAAGAATAACGCCGTGTCATCAGCGAAGGTAAGTATTTTCCCGCCCTTTAAATGCAGTTGACACAAGTCATTTACATAGATTAGGAAGAGCGTTGGTCCAACCACACTTCCTTGAGGAATTCCATATTCCGTAGTTGCTTCATCACTCAGCCACTGTTGAATCTTTACTCTTTGGCTTCTGTTTGTCAGATAATCTTCAAAAAGTCGGAAAGGGACTCCTCTTATTCCTATTTTCTCTAATTTAGCTAGAAGGCGTGGGATTGGGACCGTGTCAAATGCCTTAGCCAAGTCTAATAACACAGTTAGGCATCTAGTTTTCTGGTCTAGGCAAGATACAGCGGAGTCTACTAGTTCCTGAACAGCATCATTTGTAGATCTACCTCGTCGAAAACCGTACTGACTAGGCGCAAGAAGATTATTTGCTTCCAGGAAGTTTACGAGACGTTTGTTCATAAGCCGTTCCAGGATCTTAGATAAGGTTGGCAATAGAGAAATAGGCCTGTAGTTGTTGAAGCAGTCCTTCGGACCACTTTTATGGATAAGCTTTATAACTGCACGCTTAAGGGCTTCAGGGAACTGTCCTGTTGACATAGCCAAATTGCAGATATGGGTGATGGGTTCGGCTAGAAGATGCGAATATCTTTTGATAATCTTTGCTGAGATCTGATCCATTCCCACTGCAGTGTTATCTCTGAGAGACATGATGATGTTCATGATTTCGGTGCTGGTAGTAGGCAGCATGACGAATGAATTTAATGAAGTACGCTGTTATGTACTAATACTATGCCCTTTTGGGATATCACTAATTGCATTGGCTAGGTTTTTACCTATTTCAACAAAATATTTATTTATTTCATTGAGGCGAGGTGTCTGATTAATATCATCTGTCAACAAACTTTCAGAATAGTCACTAAGTCGATTTGTTCCGCTAATCTTTTTTATAGTTTCCCATAGTTTTTTCTTATCATTCTTTGTATCCTCAATCTCCTGTCTTTCATAGTTTCGTTTTGCCTTCTTTAACATAGCATTGCAAAAATTTCTATACCTTTTATAAATTAATTTCAATTCTTCATTTCCCGGATCTTTTTTTAACTTTTTGTATAAGTTGTCACGGTGTCTTAGGCACCGAAGTAGCCCTTTAGTTATCCATCTTTTAATTATTCTGTTCCTGTTAGTTTGTTTCACTGTATATGAACTAATTTTTATACCCGAAGTTAAGAGCGCTATCAAAAGGTCTGTAGCTAAATTTACATCGAGACATTCTAGTACTGAGTTAAAATTAGTATTTTGTATTTCTTGGTCAAGTTTATCATAGTTAATCCGATGCATGGGTGAGTTATTGCTTTGTTGGCTAATTACAGAATTATCCAGATTAAAGCTTACGGCTACGGTTTCATGATCAGTTATGGATGTCTCCGATATAAAGCAAGTTGCCTCTAATTCTGTTTTAAGTATTATATGGTCGAGACAGGTACGGCCATGTGTTACGGTTGAATGTCCTGGTAACATACCATGAGATGCTAGAATGTTAAGGTATTCATGGGAACGGTTGTCTGTGGTGCCCTGTGAGATATCAATGTTTACATCACCGCAAAGTACTATATTTTTATAACACTTAAGCTTCGAGAGTAGTGTATCTAAGGAGCTAATAAAGTTGCTTATATTATGTTGACTAGGCGGACGATATATACCAATGACACAGTAATTGTTGTTTATTTTAATAAGAAGGCAGTTAGCGTCATAAATAGTAGGCTCTTCATGAGTAACGCGTAGGCTAGTTTTGTAATAAATAACAACACCCTCATTTTGTGTTTTATGCGACGTAGTTTGTATATAATTATAGTTTTTTAAGTGCGGTATATATTTAGCAGTAGGTAGCCAACATTCTGACAGGACTAATATATCCCATGATATCTGTGATCGCTGTAGTAGGGTTTCAAAGTTGTCCATATTACAGGTTATGCTACGAATATTCTGGGTTAGAAGATTGAAATAATTGTTAGAGGGAACAATTTGTTTTTTTATATCATCAATGTTACAGATAGAGGATTTGGCCACTTGTATAGCATCCAGATCTAGGCTGAGAGATTCAATGTTATGAGTATTAGCTAGCATTACTATAAGTTGCATTAACTATATCGCCACGGAGATTCTCACGTGACGGCGAAGAATTGTTTTTATAAATGCAATAGCCTAAGTCTGGACAGATTACATATAGCCGTTTGATTCTGTAGCCTGAGCCTGTAGCCATGATATCGATGTAAGATATGTAAGGAAGTATAGTTTAATTGACAATGCTTTGCTTATTGTCCAGAGTTGAACAATAGAATAGGGAATGGGATTACTGTGATAAAAAGCTGAAGTGTGACGGTAATGTGTGTGTATTGTATAGTGTGTATTTATTATGTAATTTTGTGTATATTTGTAATGTAATGTTATGAGTAAATTGTAAGTATATCTGTTGGTGTGTATATATCTGCTTATATTATAATAACAATAACTGCCAGGATAATAATTAACAAAGTAATAATAGCTAAAATCATTTAACGTATAAAAGTTTAAAGAAGTAGGCAGCATAAGTATATAATTCACAATCAGAAGTAAATATAATAAAGCTAGTCATAAGTGAAGTTTTAATAGTTCAGACTCCGAGTTAATTCGAATAGGCATTGAGTTTTCTTCAATTTTTACGTAAATTTTTCCATATGCAGTCCAACACGCAGCTATATTTTTATTCTTGAGCTTTTCACGTACAAGAAAGAAAAGGCGCTTGGTTTTGGTGGTGAGAAACTCCGAGATGTAGATCGGGCGAGAGGGACCCGCTAAATTAATATGAGCCGTTTGTAGTGATGTTCCCTTGTTGTCTCGTTGGGATCTATTGTATTTTTTGTAGCAGGACATGAAGGCTTCTTTGCGTGGAACGGAGGTGAAGTACACCACTACGGCGTTAGATTTTTTGCGATAAATATCCTTAATTTCACAGTCCTTTAATGGAGTTTCTAGGCCAGTTGAGTTGCCGATATTCTGGACTATAGTGATTAGATCCATCTTATTTTCATCTTCAGTTCTAGGCAAATTTCGAATTTCTATCGTTGTCTTACTACATTTTAGCTCCATTTGTTCCAGCTGGTTTTCCAGAGTAATAACTTTTTGTTTGAATTCATTATTTTCCTGTTTGAGCTGTTTTAATTCTACTTGAAGGTTTTCATTTTGCATTGTTAACATAGTTACAGATTTTTGTATGTCCTGGTTTTGCGAGACTATAATTAAAAGTGCAGAGTTGAGATCATCAAATTTTTTGTCTTGCTGTTCCTTTAATTCTGTGAGCAGAATTTTTAGGTTTGATACGGGTGACAACGGTTTTTCAAAGACGTTATCATGGTGTCGCTTATGCCGCTTTGTCACATTAAAATAAGTTTCCTCAGGTGGTGCATTCATAGGTTTATTTAATGCACTATCCGAATTATAATGCTGAATAATTGTAGATGTAGTTGGAGTATTTAACTGCGACATCTCAGCTATGGGCAGTGTTCTTTGTTCCGACATTATAAATAGACTAGGTTTTCGCGTGGGGCGCGCGCTGCTAAAGCAGCGCGCGTGCCTTTCTCTTTCGCAAAAGACAAAATAAATAAATAGTTTTTTTCAAAATTGTCATCGGTCTTGGAAATTTATTTTTCGATTCAGGGGTATGTTTGCGAAATGTTTGGCTTCAAACTACTACTTTTGGTTTGTCTATTTTTTTATGCATTATAAACAGAATATGGAGAGGGTGAGGGAGAGGGAGAGGGAAAGGAAAAGGGCGAGGTAGACGTAGAGAGAGTGGGCGGGAGAGGGAGGGAGAGGGGGAGGAAGAGGGAGAAGGAGAGGGAGAGAGAGGAAGAGGGAGTGGGAGACAGAGGTAGGGAGAGGGGAGGGAAAGAGTGGAGGAGAGGTAGCGGGAGAGGGAGGGCAAGGGGGAGGTAGAGGGGAAGGAAAGCGATGGAGAGGGAGAAGGAGAAATTGATAGGCGCTACAAAGTTTGCCGGGTAAGCTAGTTGATAACTAATAATAACCCTTAATAATAATTAACACCTCATACATTGTATTGACATTCAATGGACAAACAATCTGAAATATTCGACAAAAATACATTTGTATGAAAATTAACATTTTTATATGGCAACACTGCAACATTTTTCCTCCGATGTGTACGATCTATAAGTACCAACAACCTCCTGATATATTGTAATGACATAAGATTGATGAAATGATTACATAAAAAAGTACATTTGTATGAAAACTTTTGTTTTTTGTATGGCAACCCTAAAATATTTTTTCACCATCATTTACGGAATATTAGAACCTACAATCGCCCCATACATTATAAGGCCATCAAATGAAAGCAACCGCCTCAAATATTTGAAAAAAGAAAACATTTGTATGAAAATTATTATTTTTTGTATGGCAACACTGAAATTTTTTTCACCAAAATTCACAAAATATCAATACCTATAAATGTCCCATACATTATAGTAGCGAAATATTCAGTCCAAAAATAAATTTGTATGAAAATTATTATTTTTTGTATGGCAACACTGAAATTTTATTGTTTTTCCAAAATGAATGATTTAATTAAGAAATATCTCCCATACATTTCTTATACTGTTGATCTATAGTTTAGGCTCAATTACTCGAAAAGTGAAAAAAATTCTGGACTCCAATGTTGCCAGTTTATTAAGATGAAAATGGTCAAATGTCATTACCACGACCACTTAAAATATTTTGGTGAAATATTTTGATTAAAAATGTTTTTCCTTCTACTTTTCATATTTTTGAATGGAAAGTCCAAAAAATTGTATGAACGAAGAAAAGAAAAACTAAACATGGCAACACTTTCGGTCAAGTTACACAACCGCCCCATACAAAGTAACCCCCTCAAGTGTTGCCAACCTACTAATTTTTTCCTTCAAAAAATGCAATTTTTCGTACATTTTACAAAATGGCCGCCACGGGGTCCGCCATCTTGTCGAAAAAAAAAATATCCCCAAAATATGAAAATTGAGGACACTTGCAAGGGAAAACAAAAAGAATATAATAAAAAAGTTGAAAAACTACCCCGATGCGAGCCCACAAAGTCACCTCTAAAATTTCAAAATTTTAAAGAAAAATATCTCGGCGGCCATCTTGTTTTTTAAATTTTTTCTAACTTCATCGTATTAGTCGTCCCAAAATTATTCGAAAATGACACCAATATCAGGTAGAGCTTACATAAATAAAAAAGTTGACAATCGCCGAGCGGCCGCCATCTTGAATTTTCGAACGGTCGGATTTTTTCCATAGTGAACATAAGTAGTCAAGCAACTTTCCCATACATCATTATAACCCCCCACCAATACTTTCGGCTGGGCTACTCGAAATGTGAAAAAACGGAAAAAAAAAATGTAGCTCCCAGTGTTGCCAGTTAATTTAGATGAAAATGGTCAAATGTCATTACGACGACCACTTAAAATTTTTTGGTGAAATTTTTTGATTAAAAATGTTTCTCCTTCTACTTTTCATATTTTTGAATAGAAAGTTCACAAAAATGTATGAAAGAAAAAAAAATCAACGTAACCTGGCAACACTTCAGACCAAGTCCCACAACCGCCCCATACAAAGTGACCCCGTGAAATGTTGTCAACCTAATAAAATTTTCCTTCAAAAAATGAAGTTTTTCGATCATTTTACAAAATGGCCGCCACGGGGTCCGCCATCTTGTCGAAAAAAAAAATATACCCCAAACGTCAAAATTGGAGATAGATCCAAGGCAACAAAGAAAAAAAATCGCAAAAAAGTTAAAAACCCAACGCAATCCGACCCCGCAAAGTAGCCTCGAAAATTGAAAAATTTTAAACTTAAATATCTCGGCGGCCATCTTGTTTTTTCAAATTTTTCCAAATTCATCGTAACACTTTTCCCAACATTAGCCGAAAACGACACCAATCTCGGGAAGCTGAATAATAAAAAAAAAAGTTGGTCATTTCACCTCGGCCGCCATCTTTGATTTTCGAAAAGTCGGATTTTTCCCATAGATCCGGGGGTGAACAAAAAATTCTCCCACACAAAGGACTCACCCCCCACCACTCCTTCTGGGAGATCAATTCGGGTTTTCGTAAAACGAAAAAAAAATTCCAGCAACCAGTGTTGCCAGTCGACATCGACAAAAATGGTCAAATGTCATTACGACAACCACGACACGGTTGCCAGTGTTACATTGTTATCAAAAATATTGCTCCTTCTACTTTTCATGTTTTTGAATAGAAAGTCCAAAAAAATATATGAACGAAGATAAAAAAAATGAAACCTGGCAACACTTTGGGTCAAGTTACACAACCGCCCGGAACAAAAGGACCCGCTCAAATGTTGCCAACCAGGAGAAAAATTCACCCAAAAAATGTCATTTTTCGTACATTTTTCAAAATGGCCGCCACCGCGTCCGCCATCTTGGCGAAAAAATTAATATTCCCAAAATATCAAAATCGAGGATATTTTCAAGACAACACAAAAAAAATATCGAAAAAAAGTTGAAAAACCACCCCGATGCGACCCCGCAAACTCACCTCTAAAATGGAAAAAATTCAAACCAAAATAACTCGGCGGCCATCTTGTTTTTTCATTTTTTTCTCATTTTTTCGTAACTTCCTCCCTAAATTTTACGAATAACCCCAAAAAAATTTTGCAAAAGGCCATAAACAAAAAAGTTGACAATCGCCGCGCAGCCGCCATCTTGAAAATGGGAAATGTCAGATTTTTCCCGAGGTGTCGGGAGGAGATGGAGAACTTTCGCCATAGACAACAAAGTTGTATTTCGACTCTTTCTGGGAGAACAATTATATAGTTATCACGGTGGTAAGTCTAGGATTATATATTATAACTAGGTTTTCGCGTGGGGCGCGCGCTGCTAAAGCAGCGCGCGTGCCTTTCTCTTTCGCAAAAGACAAAATAAATAAATGTTTTTTTTTTCAAAATTGTCATCGGTCTTGGAAATTTATTTTTCGATTCCGGGGTCTGTTTGCGAAATCAAACTACTACTTTTGGTATGTCTTTCTTTTTCGGCATGATTAACAGAATATGAGTGGGAGAGGGTGAGGGAGATGGAGAGGGAGGGGGTGAAGGAGAGAGAGAGGGAAAGGGAGAGATAGACGAAGAGAGAGTGGGCGGGAGAAGGAGGGATAGTGAGAGGGAGGAAGAGGGAGAGGGGTAGGAAGAGGGAGGAGAGGGAGAGAGAGGAAGAGGGAGGGTGAGACGGAGAGGTAGCGAATGGTAGTTGAAGAGGGAGTGGGAGAGGTAGAGAGAGGGGAGGGAAAGGGAGGAGGAGAGGTAGCGGGAGAGGGAGGGCAAGGGGGAGGTAGAGGGGAAGGAAAGCGATGGAGAGGGAGAAGGAGAAATTGGTAGCCGGTACAAAGTTTGCCGGGTCAGCTAGTTGATAACTAATAATAATCCTTATTTAATACTAATAAACGCCTCATACATCGTATTGACATTCAATGGACAAACAATCTGAAATATTCGACACAAAATACATTTGTATGAAAATTAATAGGCAACACTGTAATATTTTTCCTCCGATGTGTACGATCTGTAAGTACTAACAACCTCCTGATATATTGTAATGACATAAGATTGATGAAATAGCCTGAAATATTACATAAAAAGTATATTTATATGAAAACTTTTATTTTTTGTATGGCAACCCTAAAATATTTTTTCACCATCATTTACGGACTATTAGAACCTACAATCGCCCCATACATTATAAGGCCATCAAATGAAGACAACTGCCTCAAATATTTGAAAAAAGAAAACATTTGTATGAAAATTATTATTTTTTGTATAGCAACACTGAAATTTTTTTCAACAAAATTCACAAAATATCAATACCTACAAATGCCCCATACATTATAGTAGTGAAATATTCAATCCAAAAATAAATTTGTATGAAAATTATTATTTTTTGTATGGCAACACTGAAATTTTATAGTTTTCCCAAAATGAATGATTTAATTAAAAAATATCTCCCATACATTTTTTATACTCTTGATCTATAGTTTAGGCTCAACTACTCGAAAAGTGAAAAAAATTCTGGACTCCAGTGTTGCCAGTTTATTAAGATGAAAATGGTCAAATGTCATTACGACTACCACAAAAAATCTCCTTGTTTAATTTTTTTATCAAAAATGTTTTTCTTTCTACTTTTCATATTTTTGAATGGAAAGTCCAAAAAATTGTATGAACGAAGAAAAGAAAAACCAAACATGGCAACACTTTCGGTCAAGTTGCACAACTGCCCCATACAAAGTGACCCCCTCAAATGTTGCCAACCTACAAATTTTTTTGTTCAAAAAATGCAATTTTTCGTACATTTTACAAAATGGCCGCCACGGGGTCTGCCATCTTGTCGAAAAAAAAAATATCCCCAAAATATCAAAATTGAGGACACTTCTAAGAGAAAACATGAAGAACATTAGAAAAAAGTTGAATAACCACCCCGATGCGACCCTACAAAGTCACCTCTAAAATTTCAAAACTTTAAAGAAAAATATCTCGGCGGCCATCTTGTTTTTTAAATTTTTTCTAATTTCATCGTATTAGTCGTCCCAAATTTATTCGAAAATGTCACCAATATAGGGTAGGTGCTCCAATAAATAAAAAAGTTGACAGTCGCCAAGCGGCCGCCATCTTGAATTTTCGAACGGTCGGATTTTTCCCATAGTGACCATAAGCAGTCAAACAACTTTTCCATACATCATTATAACCCTCCACCAATACTGTCGGCTGGGCTACTCGAAATGTGAAAAAACGGGAAAAAAAAATCTAGCTCCCAGTGTTGCCAGTTAATTTAGATGAAAATAGTCAAATGTCATTACCACGACTACTTCAAATTTTTTGGTGAAATTTTTTGCTTAAAAATGTTTCTCCTTCTACTTTTTATATTTTTGAATAGAAAGTTCACAAAAATGTATGAATGAAAAAAAAATCAACGTAACCTGGCAACACCTCAGACCAAGACCCACAACCGCCCCATACAAAGTGACCCCGTCAAATGTTGTCAACCTAAAAAATTTTTCCTTCAAAAAATGCAATTTTTCGTACATTTTATAAAATGGCCGCCACGGGGTCCGCCATCTTGTCGAAAAAAAAAATATACCCCAAACGTCAAAATTGGGGATAGATGCAAGGCAACAAAGCAAAAAAATTGCAAAAAAGTTTAAAACCCAACGCAATCCGACCCCGCAAAGTAGCCTCGAAAATTGAAAAATTTTAAATCAAAATATCTCAGCGGCCATCTTGTTTTTTCAAATTTTTCCAAATTTTTCATAACACTTTTCCCAACATTAGCCGAAAACGACACCAATCTCGGGTAGCTGCATAATAAAAAAAAAGTTGGTCATTTCACCTCTGCCGCCATCTTGGATTTTCGAAAAGTCGGATTTTTTCCATAGATCCGGGGGTGAACAAAAAATTCTCCCATACAAAGGACTCACCCCCCACCACTCCTTCTGGGAGATCAATTCGGGTTTTCGTAAAACGAAAAAAAAATTCCAGCAGTCAGTGTTGCCAGGTGAAATCGACGAAAATGGTCAAATGTCATAGCGACGACCGTGACACGGTTTCCTGTGTGGCATTGTTATCAAAAATATTGCTCCTTCTACTTTTCACGTTTTTGAATAGAAAGTCCAAAAAAATGTGTGAACAAAGATAAAAAAAATGATACCTGGCAACACTTTGGGTCAAGTTACACAACCGCCCGGAACAAAGGGACCCGCTCAAATGTTGCCAACCAGAAGAAAAATGCACCCAAAAAATGTCATTTTTCGTACATTTTTCAAAATGGCCGCCACCGCGTCCGCCATCTTGTCAAAAAAATTAGTGTTCCCAAAATATCAAAATCGAGGATATATTCAAGACAACACAACAAAAATATCGAAAAAAAGTTGAAAAACCTCCCCGATGCGACCCCTCAAAGTCACCTCTAAAATGGAAAAAATTCAAACCAAAATAACTCGGCGGCCATCTTGTTTTTTAAATTTTTTCTCATTATTTCGTAACTTCCTTCCTAAACTTTACGAATAACCCAAAAAAAATTTTGTAAAAGGCCATAAACAAAAAAGTTGGCAATCGCCGCGCAGCCGCCATCTTGAAAATGGGAAATGTCAGATTTTTCCCGAGGTGTCGGGAGGGCATGGAGAACTTTCGCCATAGACAACAAAGTTGTAGCTCGACTCTTTCTGGGAGAACAATTATATAGTTATCACGGTGGTAAGTCTAGGATTATATATTATAACTAGGTTTTCGCGTGGGGCGCGCGCTGCTAAAGCAGCGCGCGTGCCTTTCTCTTTCGCAAAAGACAAAATAAATACATAGCTTTTTTTTCAAACATATTGGTCTTTGAAATTTATTTTTCGATTCAGGGTTGTGTTTGCGAAAAATTTGGCTTCAAACTACTACTTTTGGTTTGTCTCCTTTTTTGGCATGATTAACAGAATATGAGAGGGAGAGGGTGAGGGAGAGGAAGAGGGTGAGGCAGGGGGTGAGGGAAAGAGAGAGGAAGAGGAAGAAGGAGAGGGAGGGAGAGTGAGAGGGAGGAAGATGGAGTGGGAGAGGGAGGGAGAGGGGGAGGGAGAGGGGGAGTAAGAGGGAGAAGGAGAGGGAGAGAGAGGAAGTGGGAGGGGGAGACGGAGAGGTAGCGGGAGAGGGAGGGAGGGGGAAAGGGCGAGGGAAAGGGTAAGAGGGGGAGAGGTAGGGAGAGGGGAGGGAAAGGGAGGAGGAGAGGTTTGCCGGGTCAGCTAGTTGATAACTAATAGTAACCTTTAATACTAATAAACGCCTCATTCATTGTATTGACATTCAATGGACAAAAAATATGAAATATTCGACACAAAATACATTTGTATGAAAATTAATATTTTTATATGGCAACACTGCAACATTTTTCCTCCGATGTGCACGATCTATAAGTACCAACAACCTCCTGATATATTGTAATGACATAAGATTGATGAAATAGCCAGAAATATTACATAAAAAAGTATATTTGTATGAAAACTTTTATTTTTTGTATGGCAACCCTAAAATATTTTTTCACCATCATTTACAAACTGTTGTTGTCTACAATCGCCCTATACATTATAAGGCCATCAAATGAAGACAACCACCTCAAATATTTGAAAAAAGAAAACATTTGTATGAAAATTATTATTTTTTGTATGGCAACACTGAAATTTTTTTCACCAAAATTCACAAAATATTAATACCTACAAATGCCTCATACATTATAGTAGCGAAATAGTTGATTCAAAAATAAATTTGTATGAAAATTATTATTTTTTGTATGGCAACACCAAAATTTTATTATTTTCCAAAACGGATGATTTAATTCAGAAATATCTCCCATACATTTCTTATACTCCTGATCTATAGTTTAGGCTCAACTACTCGAAAAGTGAAAAAAATTCTGGACTCCAGTGTTGCCAGTTTATTAAGATAAAAATGGTCAAATGTCATTACGACTACCACAAGAAATCTCCTTATTTAATTTTTTTATCAAAAATATTTTTCCTTCTACTTTTCATATTTTTGAATGGAAAGTCCAAAAAATTGTATGAACAAAGAAAAGAAAAACCAAACATGGCAACACTTTTGGTCAAGTTGCACAATTGCCCCATACAAAGCAACCCCCTCAAGTGTTGCCAACCTACTAATTTTTTCCTTCAAAAAATGCCACTTTTCGTACATTTTACAAAATGGCCGCCACGGAGTCCGCCATCTTGTTGAAAAAAAAATTATTCCCAAAATATCAAAATTGAGGACACTTTTAAAAGAAAACAAAAAGAATATTATAAAAAAGTTGAAAAACCACCCCGATGCGACCCTACAAATTCACCTCTAAAATTTCAAAACTTTAAAGAAAAATATCTCGGCGGCCATTTTGTTTTTTAAATTTTTTCTAATTTCATCGTATTAGTCGTCCCAAAATTATTCGAAAATGACACCAATATTGGGTAGGTGCTACCATAAATAAAAAAGTTGACAATCGCCGAGCGGCCGCCATCTTGAATTTTCGAACGGTCGGATTTTTCCCATAGTAACCATAGATAGTCAAGCAACTTTCTCATACATCATTATAACCCCCCACCAATACTTTCGGCTGGGCTACTCGAAATGTGAAAAAACGGGAAAAAAAAATCTAGCTCCCAGTGTTGCCAGTTAATTTAGATAAAAATGGTCAAATGTCATTACGACAACCACTAAAAATTTTTTGGTGAAATTTTTTGATTAAAAATGTTTCTCCTTCTACTTTTCATATTTTTGAATAGAAAGTTCACAAAAATGTATGAACGAAAAAAAAATCAACATACCCTGGCAACACTTCAGACTAAGTCCCACAACCGCCCCATACAAAGTGACCCCCTCAAATGTTGCCAACCTTGAAATTTTTTCCTTCAAAAAATGCAATTTTTCGTACATTTTATAAAATGGCCGCCACGGGGTCCGCCATCTTGTCGAAAAAAAAAATATACCCAAACGTCAAAATTGGGGATAGATGCAAGGCAACTAAGAAAAAAAATCGCAAAAAAGTCTAAACCCCAACGCAATCCGACCCCGCAAAGTAGCCTCGAAAATTGAAAAATTTTAAACCAAAATATCTCGGCGGCCATCTTGTTTTTTCAAATTTTTACAAATTCTTCAAAACACTTTTTCCAACATTAGCCGAAAACGACACCAATCTCGGGTAGCTGCATAATAAAAAAAAAAGTTGGTCATTTCACCTCGGCCGCCATCTTGGATTTTTGAAAAGTTGGAGTTTTCCCATAGATCCGGGGGTGAACCAAAAATTTCCCCATACATAGTATCTACCCCCCACCACTCCTTCTGGGAGATCAATTCGGGTTTTCGTAAAACGAAAAAAAAATTCCAGCAGTCAGTGTTGCCAGATGAAATCGACGAAAATGGTCAAATGTCATTACGACAACCAGGACACGTTTGCCCATGCGATTTTTTGATAAAAAATATTGCTCCTTCTACTTTTCATGTTTTTGAATAGAAAGTCCAAAAAAATATATAAACAAAGATAAAAAAAATGAAACCTGGCAACACTTTAGGTCAAGTTACACAACCGCCGGGAACAAAGGGACCCGCTCAAATGTTGCCAACCAGAAGAAAAATGCACCCAAAAAATGTCGTTTTTCGTACATTTTTCAAAATGGCCGCCACCGCGTCCGCCATCTTGTCAAAAAAATTAATATCCCTAAAGTATCAAAATCTAGGATTCTTTTAAGACAACACAAGAAAAATATTGAAAAAAAGTTGAAAAACCACCCCGATGCGACCCCGCAAACTCACCTCTAAAATGGAAAAAATTCAAACCAAAATAACTCGGCGGCCATCTTGTTTTTTCATTTTTTTCTCATTTTTTCGTAATTCCCTTCCTAAACTTTACGAAAACCTTCAAAAACATTGGGCAAAAAGCCATAAACAAAAAAGTTGATAATCGCCGCGCAGCCGCCATCTTGAAAATGGGAAATGTCAGATTTTTCCCGAGGTGTCGGGAGGGGATGGAGAACTTTCGCCATAGACAACATTATCGTATTTCCACTCTTTCTGGGAGAACAATTATATAGATCACTAGGTGGTAAGTCTAGGATTATATATAACTAGGTTTTCGCGTGGGGCGCGCGCTGCTAAAGCAGCGCGCGTGCCTTTCTCTTTCGCAAAAGACAAAATAAATAAATAGTTTTTTTCAAAAATGTCACCAGTCTTGGAAATTTATTTTTCGATTCAGGGGTTTGTTTGCGAAATCAAACTACTACTTTTGGTATGTCTATTTTTTCGGCATGATTAACAGAATATGAGAGGGAGAGGGCTAGGGAGAGGTTGAGGGAGAGGGTGAGGGAGGAAGATGGAGAGGGAGAGGGAGAGGAAGGGAGAGGGGGAGGAAGAAGGAGAAGGAGAGGGAGAGGTAGGAAGAGGGAGTGGGAGAGGTAGAGAGAGGGGAGGGAAAGGGAGGTGGAAAGGTAGCGGGAGAGGGAGGGCAAGGGGGAGGCAGAGGGGAAGGAAAGCGATGGAGAGGGAGAAGGAGAAATTGGTAACAGGTACAAAGTTTGCCGGGTCAGCTAGTTGATAACAATAACAAATAATAATCCTTAATACTAATAAACGCCTCATACGAGTACATCGTATTGACATTCAATGGACAAACAATCTGAAATATTCGACAAAAAATACATTTGTATGAAAATTAATATTTTAATATGGCAACACTGCAACATTTTTCCTCCGATGTGTATGATCTATAAGTACCAACAACCTCCTGATAAGTTGTAATGACATAAGATTGATGAAATAGCCTGAAATATTACATAAAAAGTACATTTGTATGAAAACTTTTATTTTTTGTATGGCAACCCTAAAATATTTTTTCACCATCACTTACGAACTATTGTAACCTACAATCGCCTCATACATTGTAAGGCCATCAAATGAAAACAACCGCCTCAAATATTTGAAAAAAGAAAACATTTGTATGAAAATCATTATTTTTTGTATGGCAACACTGAAATTTTTTTCACCAAAATTCACAAAATATCAGTACCTACAAATGCCCCATACATTATAGTAGCGAAATATTCAATCCAAAAATAAATTTGTATGAAAATTATTATTTTTTGTATGGCAACACTGAAATTTTATTGTTTTTCCAAAACGAATGATTTAATTAAGAAATATCTCCCATACATTTCTTATACTCCTGATATATAGTTTAGGCTCAACAACTCGAAAAGTGAAAAAAATTCTGGAATCCAGTGTTGCCAGTTTATTAAGATGAAAATGGTCAAATGTCATTACGACGACCACTTGAAATGTTTTGGTAAAATATTTTGATTAAAAATATTTTTCCTTCTACTTTTCATATGTTTGAATGGAAAGTCCAAAAAATTGTATGAACGAAGAAAAGAAAACCAAACATGGCAACACTTTCGGTCAAGTTGCATAACTGCCCCATACAAAGTGACCCCATCAAATGTTGCCAACCTACAAATTTTTTCGTTCAAAAAATGCCACTTTTCGTACATTTTACAAAATGGCCGCCACGGGGTCCGCCATTTTGTCGAAAAAAAAAATATTCCCGAAATATCAAATTGAGAACACTTTCAAGAGAAAACAAAAATAATATTATAAAAAAGTTGAAAAACTACTTCGATGCGAGCCCACAAAATCACCTCTAAAATTTCAAAAGTTTAAAGAAAAATATCTCGGCGGCCATATTGTTTTTTATTTTTTTTCTAATTTCATCGTATTAGTCGTCCCAAAATTATTCGAAAATGACACCAATATTGGGTAGGTGCTCACATAAATAAAAAAGTTGACAGTCGCCGAGCGGCCGCCATCTTGAATTTTCGAACGGTCGGATTTTTCCCACAGTAACCATAGATAGTCAAGCAACTTTTCCATACATCATTATAACCCCCAACCAATACTTTCGGCTGGGCTACTCGAAATGTGAAAAAACGGAGAAAAAAAATCTAGCTCCCAGTGTTGCCAGTTAATTTAGATGAAAATGGTCAAATGTCATTACGACGATCACTAAAAATTTTTTGGTAAAATTTTTTGATTAAAAATGTTTCTCCTTCTACTTTTCATATTTTTGAATAGAAAGTTCACAAAAATGTATGAAGGAAAAAAAAATCAACGTAACCTGGCAACATTTCAGACTAAGACCCACAACCGCCCCATACAAAGTGACCCCCTCAAATGTTGCCAACCTAAAATTTTTTCCTTCAAAAATGCAATTTTTCGTACATTTTATAAAATGGCCGCCACGGGGTCCGCCATCTTGGCGAAAAAAAAAATATACCCCAAACGTCAAAATTGGGGATAGATGCAAGGCAACAAAGCAAAAAAAATCGCAAAAAAGTTTAAAACCCAACGCAATCCGACCCCGCAAAGTCACCTCGAAAATTGAAAAATTTTAAATCAAAATATCTCGGCGGCCATCTTGTTTTTTCAAATTTTTCCAAATTTTTCGTAACACTTTCTCCAACATTAGCCGAAAACGACACAAATCTCGGGTAGCTGCATAATAAAAAAAAAAGTTGGTCTTTTCACCTCGGCCGCCATCTTGGATTTTCGAAAAGTTGGAGTTTTCCCATAGATCCGGGAGTGAACCAAAAATTCCCCCATACATAGTATTTACCCCCCACCACTCCTTCTGGGAGATCAATTCGGGTTTTCGTAAAACGAAAAAAAAATTCCAGCAAGCAGTGTTGCCAGTCGACATCGACAAAAATGGTCAAATGTCATTATGACAACCACGACACGTTTGCATGTGTGAATTTTTGATAAAAAATATTGCTCCTTCTACTTTTCATGTTTTTGAATAGAAAGTCCAAAAAAATATATGAACGAAGATAAAAAAAATGAAACCTGGCAACACTTTGGGTCAAGGTACACAACCGCCCGGAACAAAGGGACCCGCTCAAATGTTGCCAACCAGACGAAAAAATGCACCCAAAAAATGTCGTTTTTCGTACATTTTTCAAAATGGCCGCCACCGCGTCCGCCATCTTGTCGAAAAAATAAATATCCCCAAAATATCAAAATCGAGGATACCTTCAAGACAACGCAAAAAAAATATCGCCAAAAAGTTGTAAAACCTCCCCGATGCGACCCCGCAAAGTCACCTCTAAAATGGAAAAAATTCAAACCGAAATAACTCGGCGGCCATCTTGTTTTTTCATTTTTTTCTCATTTTTTCGTAATTCCCTTCCTAAACATTACGAAAACCTCCAAAAACATTGGGCAAAAGGCCATAAACAAAAAAGTTGACAATCGCCGCGCAGCCGCCATCTTGAAAATGGGAAATGTCAGATTTTTCTCGAGGTGTCGGGAGGAGATGGAGAACTTTCGCCATAGACAACAAAATCCCATCTCGACTCCTTCTGGGAGAACAATTATATAGTTCACTCCCCGTAAGTCTAGGAGTATATAATATAATAAAATAAAATAACTAGGTTTTCGCGTGGGGCGCGCGCTGCTAAAGCAGCGCGCGTGCCTTTCTCTTTCGCAAAAGACAAAATAAATAAATAGTTTTTTTCAAAATTGTCATCGGTCTTGGAAATTTATTTTTCGATTCAGGGGTCTGTTTGCGAAATGTTTGGCTTCAAACTACTACTTTGGTTTGTCTCATTTTTTGCCATGATTAACAGAATAT
>OZ010706.1:8648367-8703367 GCA_963932265.1 Thymelicus lineola
AGCCTCCTTATTGTATGTTATTGGCTGAGATATAATATTTTTCCAAAATGTTTCTATTGCCTCCTTCGTTGGTGTTTCGTTTGTAATATGTTGCTTTTCTGACATCCTTCTATAAAATTTGTTGATTTTGTAAAAATTGTTTGTTTTGTATTGTTCTAGTATTTATATCATCGTACCTTTTTAGTCTTCCAGCCTTTGCTTTAAGTTTTTGCTTTAGTGTTGTTATTATTATTATTATTATCATTATCATTATCATTATCATTGTCATTATCATTATCATTATCATTATCATTATCATTATCATTATCATTATCATTATCATTATCATTATCATTATCATTATCATTATCATTATCATTATCATTATCATTATCATTATCATTATCATTATCATTATCATTATCATTATCATTATCATTATCATTATCATTATCACTATCACTATCACTATATCTATCACTATCACTATCACTATCACTATCACTATCACTATCACTATCACTATCACTATCACTATCACTATCACTATCACTATCACTATCACTATCACTATCACTATCACTATCACTATCACTATCACTATCACTATCACTATCACTATCACTATCACTATCACTATCACTATCACTATCACTATCACTATCACTATCACTATCACTATCACTATCACTATCACTATCACTATCACTATCACTATCACTATCACTATCACTATCACTATCACTATCACTATCACTATCACTATCACTATCACTATCACTATCACTATCACTATCACTATCACTATCACTATCACTATCACTATCACTATCACTATCACTATCACTATCACTATCACTATCACTATCACTATCACTATCACTATCACTATCACTATCACTATCACTATCACTATCACTATCACTATCACTATCACTATCACTATCACTATCACTATCACTATCACTATCACTATCACTATCACTATCACTATCACTATCACTATCACTATCACTATCACTATCACTATCACTATCACTATCACTATCACTATCACTATCACTATCACTATCACTATCACTATCACTATCACTATCACTATTATTATTATTATTATTATTATTATTATTATTATTATTATTATCTTTAGAGTGATATCCTTTAAGTTCATACTTATTTGAAATCTGAGATCTATCTCATCCTCTAATCTCTAGCTCTATCTCTATCAAATCCTCTAGGATTTATGCCTATGCAGAATAAAAGGGGAGAGAGAGAATCAGCTTGGAATATTCTTCGGCGTATGGAAATCGGTTCAGTAGTAATTGTATTATTCGTACCATGAGCTGTCATTATTACATTCCAATTTGGCATAACCATCCTCAAAAAGTTCGTAATGGATTCCGGACATTTATATAACGAAAGAACCTTTAGGAGCCAGTCATGGGATATACTATCGAAAGCTTTCCGATAGTCAATCCATCCCATGCTTAGATTCTTTTGAGACTGATGTGCGTCTTCAAGTATGGCTTTGTTGATCATAAGGTGATCCTTACAACCTCTAGCTCGACGTCGACATCCTCTTTGTTCAGGTGCTAATATGTCATTATTGCTACAGTGTATATAGAGTTCGTTACTAATGACTGATGTTAACAATTTATACATGGTAGGCAAACACGCTATTGGCCGCCAGTTCTTAGGGTCACTGGTGTCACCATTTTTAGGTATTAAAATAACTAGCCTTGTAGTGTATTCCTCTATTGTTTCTGTGCCTTTAAATATTCTATCAAATAGTTTGGCTATGAACTTGTGTGTACTAGTAAAATATTTAAGATAATAATTCTGTATTTGATCTATCCCTGGTGTTTTCCAGTTATGTATTTTACTAATTGCATGTTTGACTTATTCTACAGTAATTCTATCAAAACTATGTTCTTCTATATGTTTATTTGTTTCTTCTATGTCTCTGATCCACGAAGCCTCCTTATTGTATGTTATTGGCTGAGATATAATATTTTTCCAAAATGTTTCTATTGCCTCCTTCGTTGGTGTTTCGTATGTAATATGTTGTTTTTCTGACATCCTTCTATAAAATTTGTTGATTTTGTAAAAATTGTTTGTTTTGTATTGTTCTAGTATTTATATCATCGTACCTTTTTAGTCTTCCAGACTTTGCTTTAAGTTTTTGCTTGAGTGTTGTTATTATTATTATCATTATCATAATCACTATCACTATCACTATCACTATCACTATCACTATCACTATCACTATCACTATCACTATCACTATCACTATCACTATCACTATCACTATCACTATCACTATCACTATCACTATCACTATCACTATCACTATCACTATCACTATCACTATCACTATCACTATCACTATCACTATCACTATCACTATCACTATCACTATCACTATCACTATCACTATCACTATCACTATCACTATCACTATCACTATCACTATCACTATCACTATCACTATCACTATCACTATCACTATCACTATCACTATCACTATCACTATCACTATCACTATCACTATCACTATCACTATCACTATCACTATCACTATCACTATCACTATCACTATCACTATCACTATCACTATCACTATCACTATCACTATCACTATCACTATCACTATCACTATCACTATCACTATCACTATCACTATCACTATCACTATCACTATCACTATCACTATCACTATCACTATCACTATCACTATCACTATCACTATCACTATCACTATCACTATCACTATCACTATCACTATCACTATCACTATCACTATCACTATCACTATCACTATCACTATCACTATCACTATCACTATCACTATCACTATCACTATCACTATCACTATCACTATCACTATCACTATCACTATCACTATCACTATCACTATCACTATCACTATCACTATCACTATCACTATCACTATCACTATCACTATCACTATCACTATCACTATCACTATCATTATCATTATCATTATTACTTTTATTATTATTATTATTATTATTATTATTATTATTATTATTATTATTATTATTATCTTTAGAGTGATATCCTTTAATTTCATACTTATTTGAAATCTGAGATCTATCTCATCCTCTAATCTCTAGCTCTATCTCTATCAAATCCTCTAGGATTTATGCCTATGCAGAATAAAAGGGGAGAGAGAGAATCAGCTTGGAATATTCTTCGGCGTATGGAAATCGGTTCAGTAGTAATTGTATTATTCGTACCATGAGCTGTCATTATTACATTCCAATTTGGCATAACCATCCTCAAAAAGTTCGTAATGGATTCCGGACATTTATATAACGAAAGAACCTTTAGGAGCCAGTCATGGGATATACTATCGAAAGCTTTCCGATAGTCAATCCATCCCATGCTTAGATTCTTTTGAGACTGATGTGCGTCTTCAAGTATGGCTTTGTTGATCATAAGGTGATCCTTACAACCTCTAGCTCGACGTCGACATCCTCTTTGTTCAGGTGCTAATATGTCATTATTGCTACAGTGTATATAGAGTTCGTTACTAATGACTGATGTTAACAATTTATACATGGTAGGCAAACACGCTATTGGCCGCCAGTTCTTAGGGTCACTGGTGTCACCATTTTTAGGTATTAAAATAACTAGCCTTGTAGTGTATTCCTCTATTGTTTCTGTGCCTTTAAATATTCTATCAAATAGTTTGGCTATGAACTTGTGTGTACTAGTAAAATATTTAAGATAATAATTCTGTATTTGATCTATCCCTGGTGTTTTCCAGTTATGTATTTTACTAATTGCATGTTTGACTTATTCTACAGTAATTCTATCAAAACTATGTTCTTCCATATGTTTATTTGTTTCTTCTATGTCTCTGATCCACGAAGCCTCCTTATTGTATGTTATTGGCTGAGATATAATATTTTTCCAAAATGTTTCTATTGCCTCCTTCGTTGGTGTTTCGTATGTAATATGTTGTTTTTCTGACATCCTTCTATAAAATTTGTTGATTTTGTAAAAATTGTTTGTTTTGTATTGTTCTAGTATTTATATCATCGTACCTTTTTAGTCTTCCAGACTTTGCTTTAAGTTTTTGCTTGAGTGTTGTTATTATTATTATCATTATCATAATCACTATCACTATCACTATCACTATCACTATCACTATCACTATCACTATCACTATCACTATCACTATCACTATCACTATCACTATCACTATCACTATCACTATCACTATCACTATCACTATCACTATCACTATCACTATCACTATCACTATCACTATCAATATCACTATCACTATCACTATCACTATCACTATCACTATCACTATCACTATCACTATCACTATCATTATCATTATCATTATCATTATTACTTTTATTATTATTATTATTATTATTATTATTATTATTATTATTATTATTATCTTTAGAGTGATATCCTTTAAGTTCATACTTATTTGAAATCTGAGATCTATCTCATCCTCTAATCTCTAGCTCTATCTCTATCAAATCCTCTAGGATTTATGCCTATGCAGAATAAAAGGGGAGAGAGAGAATCAGCTTGGAATATTCTTCGGCGTATGGAAATCGGTTCAGTAGTAATTGTATTATTCGTACCATGAGCTGTCATTATTACATTCCAATTTGGCATAACCATCCTCAAAAAGTTCGTAATGGATTCCGGACATTTATATAACGAAAGAACCTTTAGGAGCCAGTCATGGGATATACTATCGAAAGCTTTCCGATAGTCAATCCATCCCATGCTTAGATTCTTTTCAGACTGATGTGCGTCTTCAAGTATGGCTTTGTTGATCATAAGGTGATCCTTACAACCTCTAGCTCGACGTCGACATCCTCTTTGTTCAGGTGCTAATATGTCATTATTGCTACAGTGTATATAGAGTTCGTTACTAATGACTGATGTTAACAATTTATACATGGTAGGCAAACACGCTATTGGCCGCCAGTTCTTAGGGTCACTGGTGTCACCATTTTTAGGTATTAAAATAACTAGCCTTGTAGTGTATTCCTCTATTGTTTCTGTGCCTTTAAATATTCTATCAAATAGTTTGGCTATGAACTTGTGTGTACTAGTAAAATATTTAAGATAATAATTCTGTATTTGATCTATCCCTGGTGTTTTCCAGTTATGTATTTTACTAATTGCATGTTTGACTTATTCTACAGTAATTCTATCAAAACTATGTTCTTCTATATGTTTATTTGTTTCTTCTATGTCTCTGATCCACGAAGCCTCCTTATTGTATGTTATTGGCTGAGATATAATATTTTTCCAAAATGTTTCTATTGCCTCCTTCGTTGGTGTTTCGTATGTAATATGTTGTTTTTCTGACATCCTTCTATAAAATTTGTTGATTTTGTAAAAATTGTTTGTTTTGTATTGTTCTAGTATTTATATCATCGTACCTTTTTAGTCTTCCAGACTTTGCTTTAAGTTTTTGCTTGAGTGTTGTTATTATTATTATCATTATCATAATCACTATCACTATCACTATCACTATCACTATCACTATCACTATCACTATCACTATCACTATCACTATCACTATCACTATCACTATCACTATCACTATCACTATCACTATCACTATCACTATCACTATCAGTATCACTATCACTATCACTATCACTATCACTATCACTATCACTATCACTATCACTATCACTATCACTATCACTATCACTATCACTATCACTATCACTATCACTATCACTATCACTATCACTATCACTATCACTATCACTATCACTATCACTATCACTATCACTATCACTATCACTATCACTATCACTATCACTATCATTATCACTATCACTATCACTATCACTATCACTATCACTATCACTATCACTATCACTATCACTATCACTATCACTATCACTATCACTATCACTATCACTATCACTATCACTATCACTATCACTATCACTATCACTATCACTATCACTATCATTATCATTATCATTATCATTATCATTATCACTATTATTATTATTATTATTATCTTTAGAGTGATATCCTTTAAGTTCATACTTATTTGAAATCTGAGATAGAGGATTTATGCCTATGCAGAATAAAAGGGGAGAGAGAGAATCAGCTTGGAATATTCCTCGGCGTATGGAAATCGGTTCAGAAGTAATTGTATTATTCGTACCATGAGCTGTCATTATTACATTCCAATTTGGCATAACCATCCTCAAAAAGTTCGTAATGGATTCCGGACATTTATATAACGAAAGAACCTTTAGGAGCCAGTCATGGGATATACTATCGAAAGCTTTCCGATAGTCAATCCATCCCATGCTTAGATTCTTTTGAGACTGATGTGCGTCTTCAAGTATGGCTTTGTTGATCATAAGGTGATCCTTACAACCTCTAGCTCGACGTCGACATTGTTGTGAATAAAACACCGGTTAGGCCAAGACTGATTTATTAATCAAATGAAGGTAGGTTACCTACCTATTAATATAACATCTTTCCCCTTCTAACAAACAATTAATAATAATAATAAGTACTGATATGAATTACATATTTAGATGATTAAGTTTTACAGCAATGAAGAATTTCCAGCTAAGGCACAAATTAACAGATACAATAAATTTAATTTTGAATGGATATTTTAAGTATAATTTTATTGGCCTTAATTAATATAAATCGTGATTTAAATATACTTGTAACAATAAAAATGCATTTTATTCGTTACAATGCTTCCAATCTATTAAGAACAAAATTCAGTTCATAACTAATTCATAATTTAATGTGAATATTTATTGATCAATTTATTGCAAATAATTTATAGGAAATAGTTACATGAATTATAAGGATTAAGCTCATTTTATACTACTCGTATTACACTAAGTATTTTATATTCCTTTCGTAACAAAATAATAATAATAGTAACATGCAATATAAATTATAATTAATTAATAAGTACATCATTTACAATTTTCACGACTTAGTTGTTTTATATTAACTCGTGCTTGCTCAGCCGCCGGTCTGCGATACACTTTTTTATAATTAACATTTTTATCTAACGAGTCGGATACCGTTTCTACCGGCGGGGAAGGGAGAGAAGGCTGTACATCAGCGTGGGCCTGGTTCGGCTGCGTCGTGACACCTACGTCATCCGCCTCACTTTCCGCGCTGCTCCACCTGTCAGCATCAGGGGCGTCATCACTGCCGTCACACGACGCCACCTTAACGAGATGGCGCCTATTGCGCCGGTACCGACGACCGGACGGGTCCGTGACGAAGTACGAGCGGGGCTGCGGGGCCGGCGCCTGCACTCTGGCACGCTTGCGCTTGCCCGCCTCCAGCATCACTACCCTATCACCGGGTCCCAACTCGGACAACGCTCGCGAGCCTCGATCGTAGTATTCCTTAGTCGTTGTCTGTTTATTTAGCATACTTGTATAGTCTCGTGTGTTGTCGCGGGCGGGCCGCAGCTTCTGTTCGTGGACTGGAAGCCGGGTGTTCAACCGGCGCCCCATCAACAGCTCCGCTGGACTACTAACACCATCGCGCGGAGTCGCTCTTAGATTTAATAAGCCGAGGTGAAAGTCCGATTGCGACTCGACAGATTTAACTAACATATTTTTAATAGTTTGCACGCTCCTTTCGCTCCTACCATTGGACTGCGAATAATTTGGAGACGTCGTTGTGTGTTTAAAACCCCACTGATCTCGGAAAAGTCGAAACTCCTGGAGGCGTACGCCGGTCCATTATCACTCACTAGTTCCACGGGAATTCCATGTCTCGCGAATTGGTCCTTCATGGCTTCGATCACAGCCTTACTACCGATGTTAGCTAACTTATTTACTTCGATGTAATTTGAAAAGTAATCTACCAAAATCAAAAAGTAACTACTTCGGTATTGAAATATGTCAGAACCGACTTTAGCCCATGGAATATCCGGAATGAAGTGTGTAACGAGGGGTTCGCGCGGCGGCCGGTGCGCCCGCTCCGCGCACACCGTGCAGCGGCGCACGGCGCGCTCGATGTCGCGCGCCATGCCCGGCCAGAACATGACGTCACGCGCATGCCGCTTGCACCGGTCGATACCCATGTGGCCGTCGTGCACGCGCCCGACCATTTCACTCCGCAGGCTACTCGGTATAAACACCAAGTTATCCTTCAATATAACGCCATCGACGTACTCGAAATACTCCTTATACGACCAACACTCGCGCGCACATTCATCGACTTGGTACTTATTTTCCGGCCACCCGTTTACTATATATGGGTGAATTTCAACAAACTCGAATTTTGCCTAATTACAGTGGCGAATTTAAATTTACTGTTTCTGATAAATTTTTTTAGCCTAAATAATAGATAAAGAGTAGTACTAATTAATCATATACTAGAGATCGAAAAAAAATGATTAGTTCATGAGATATTTCCATTTGAAATTATCAAATGCCACCGAAATTATTAAACGACCACCGGAATTAAAATCCAAGCCACCGAAATTGATTAAATTTAAACTTGATGTTTCTAATACACTTTATTTGGCATAAATAAAATGTAAATAGTAGTGATAATTAGTCATGTAGTAGAGATTGAAAAAAAAATTATTTGTTCCGGAGATATTATCAAATTACACTATCAAATGCCACCGAAATTAGGACCACTGGAATTAGAATTTGATCCACCGAAATTGATTTATGCCCATGAGAAATCATTAAGGCAGGATCATTTAATACTTAGAAGATATTATGTAGGTACATTTTGAAGAATAGGAGTCTAGATGAACGGACTCCTTTTAGCGGTAATTAGACAGGCCCATTGCACTTCTGAGCCACGTTTATAAGCTGTTTCCTCACAAATCGCATTGCACACAGGCTTGACGACTTCCAGCCTCCCGAACAAGCAGGATTCCGAAAAGGCTACAGCACCATAGACCATATACACACATTGCGGCAGATTATACAAAAGACCGAGGACTATAACTTGCCGTTATGTATAGCCTATGTGACTATGAGAAGGCCTTTGATTCTATCGAGATCTGGGTGTTACTAGATTCTCTCCAGCGGTAGCGGATCGACTACCGGTATATCAAGGTGTTGAAGTGTAAGTACTCATCCGCCATCATGTCCGTCAGAGTACACGACACAGCAACGAACCTCATCCAACTGCAGAGAAGTGTCAGACAAGGATGTCATATCCCCAAAACTGTTCACCGCTGTGTTGGTAGACGTGATCAAGCTGATGGAGTGGAAACAACATGGCATTAACATCAATGGCGAATACATCACACACCTACGATATGCCGATGATATAGTCATCCTGGCGGGTTCCCTGGAAGAACTTGGAACAATGCTCGGGGGACTTGAACAGCGCCTCACAACGGGTGGGTCTTAAATCATATCGAATGTCCATGTCACACCCGTATCGGTTGTTGTTGACGGCGTTGCTCTCGAAGTTCTAGACGAATACAATTACCTGGGACAAGTGATCCAGATGGGTAAGTCCAACTTCGAGAAAGAAGTCACTTGTAGAATCCAACTCGGATGAGCTGCGTTCGGGAAACTCCGTCATATATTGTCGTCCAAAAAACTACCTCAGTGCCTGAAGTTTAAGGTGTTCGAGCAGTTTGTGTTGCCGGTGATCACATACGAATCTGAGACGTGGTGCTTTACTATTGGCCTAATCCACAACCTCAGAGAAGCGCAGCGGGCTATGGAGAAGGCTATGCTTGGTATTTCTCTACATGATCGCATCAGAAATGAGGAGATCCGTAGACGAACAAGGGTAACCGACATAGCTCGAAGAATTAGGTAGCCGGCTGAAGTGGCAATGGGCGGGCGACATAGTGCGAAGGACCGATAACCGTTGGGTAAGAAAGGTCCTCGAATGGCGCCCACGTCTCGGAAAAAGGAGCATAGGATGATAGGACGCCCCCCGACCAGGTGGACTGACGACCTGAAGAAGACAGCGGGCATCCGCTGGATTCAGAAGGCTTAGGACAGGTCAGAGTGGTGCAAGTTAGGGGAAGCCTATGTCCAACAGTGGACGTCCAAGGGCTGATGGATAGATGGAGACACGCTTGTATTTCTATGGCCTATACTTCCCTATACGCTTTGATATGCCACCGGAGCCACCGAGATTGCGCCACCGGACTTAGAATCAGAGACAAAACTTGAATTTTAAAGAAAACTTTTAGTCACAGGTTAACTTTTATTTCACAATTGTAGCTGATAACCGTTAATGGAACCCTCCATAAAATTTCTAGATAATCCGCTTTGTACTTTTACTAATATACATGACATCGGAATTGGATGATTTTGTATTCCTGCGCCACCGCAGTTAGTACTTACGTGTTTGGCAGGAAAATTACGCAACCAGTCGGTCATCCTAACACGCAGTTTGCAAGAGCACAACTGAACGGTGCGGGGAGAGCCAGTAAGGTGTCTTCCAAATCGTGAAGTAACAAGTAATGAAGTATACAAAATGCGCCACCGGTATTGCTTTTTTTTGTAGGACATTTTTAAAAGATGTTTTAAGAGCTGTTGCTTAATCTTAAATTACTCCATAAATATATATTAGTTGTGTTATTTAATGTATTTCTAAAAAACATTCCCTTTCAATCAAATTTATTTACCAAAAAAATTTAAATTAATAAAATATGTAAATAAACGCAGTTTGGACAGTACACCGGAATTAGATTTTAGGTCTTAGATATTTTTTTATTAAGAATCTATGTATTAAATACCTCTGAATACTTCACTATCATATAGATCACTACTTAAACTACCTATATAAAATTATGCATAATTGTAGTTTACCTCCACACATTAATTTTCAACCTCGCCGTCTCAAAAATGCACTTGGGAAATTCACCCATATGAAATTATAGTCTGACACTGTTTATCACGTTGAACTGCATTTTTTATCAACATAATTTTTTCAGAACTGAACCGAATATTTTCTATTATAAAACAGGACTGGTCTGCGACTTCCTCGGAGATTTTGTCGTTCATTTTATCCGACAGGGGTGCACGCGATAGCGCATCGGCTACGTACATGTACTTCCCCGGTTTGTATACCACCTTAAAATCATAACCTTGGATCCGAAGCATCATCCGTTGCAGTCGAGCCGGAACCGCATCCAACGGTTTGTTAAATAGTGCCTCCAAGGGCTTATGATCGCTTTCGACGATCACATCGCCGCGTCCAAAAACATACTGATGAAATCGCTCCAATGCAAACACTATGGCCAACAGCTCCTTTTCTATTTGTGCATAGCGTTTCTGCGCATCAGATAACGTGCAGGAGGCGAACTCGACGGGGCGGCCCGCCTGCAGCAGCGCCGCGCCCAGCGCGTGCGAGCTGGCGTCCACCGACAGCGTGACGGGCTCGCGCGGCGCGTACAGCGACAGGACCGGGGCGGCGCACACTAGATGCTTCAGACGGTCGGCCGCCTGTTCGTGCTGCGCATCCCAGCACCAAGTGACGTCTTTCTTTAGCAGGGAGCGCAACGGTGAAGCTATCTCGGAATAATTAGGAATGAATCTCGCTAGATAATTTATCATACCCAAGAAACGTTCTAACGAGTGCCTATCTTGGGGGCTCGGCATGTTTGTGATTGCCTTAATTTTATTTTTGTCGATTTGCATACCTTTCTCGCTAAACGTGTGACCTAGATACGTGACGCTAGTTACCCGAAATTCACACTTCTCCTTATTAAATTTTATACCTACCTGACGCGCCCTCTCGAGCACCCGCTCCAAGCGTTCATCGTGCTCCTTCATGTTCGATCCCCATACGATTATGTCGTCTACAAAGGAGTCGACACCTTGCATGTCCTCAAAAATCTGTCGAACCTTCGCGTGAAACACTTCAGAGGCATAGTTTATCCCATACGGCAGACGAAGAAACTGGTACCTTCCGAACGGTGTACCGAATGTACATAAATCCGCACTGGCGCTATCGATTTCCACCATCCAGTAACCGGAGCGTGCATCGAGCTTACTAAAGTAACGAGCTCCCTGTAACTTAGTCGCGATTTCCGTGAGGCACGGCAGCGGGTATCGCGCGCGCTGGACGACGCGGTTTAGCGGCCGCGGGTCGAGGCACACGCGAATGCTACCATCCTTCTTAGCCACTACGACGATGGCATTCACCCATGCTGTAGGATGACTCACCTTCCTGATCACTCCCATCCGTTCCATTTTAATTAATTCGGATAATAATTTGTCTCGCACCCCTAGGGGTATTTTCCTTACCGCGCAGACGGACGGCTGTGCACACTTGTCTATGACTATCGTATATTGGCCAGGTAACTTTCCTAAGCCATGAAACAGATCGGAATACTGACTAATATCTAGAGATAACACACGTTTTATAATACCTAAACTTTCGCAAGCGTGTTTACCTAAAACACTTTGACAGTCGTGTCTACATACTGTTACATATACTATCTGTCATGTCTATGAATCAACATTATTAGTCTGTGTTCTATGATGTAAACCCTGTAGTCTATACGATTGTCTCTGATCTCACTCTCTTCCCTCCATGTCGGCCAGCCATTAACAATGTATGTAGAAGTCCTCCAGTCTAAATAAAAGGTATTTATTATCATCCTGGCGTTTACCTTCACACCAAGTCACCAACCAACATCACATGGTGTCAGAAGTGGGATACACTTCTATGTCTGGACTGTTGCCTGCGAGATGGAGATCTGGAGACTCGACCAACAAAATGCAATGATGAATCTTCGAGCGCCTTCGTTTGTTGTTTGGTTGCCTCACAGCGTTTTGCAATATTTACTGCTTCGTCCAGTGTCTGTGGCTTCTCAATTAGTATTCTTTCTTTGTAGTATGGGTTGTTGCAGTTCCAACTGAATATGTCCTTAAGTAGGTCATCTCGAAGGTTGCCAAATTCGCACTTCGCGCTTTTCATTATGCACATTTATGTCGTACCCGTCAGGTTCAATTTGTCCAAAGTGAAAAGTGTATAACAGATAAAAGTAATGACCCATCATTGTATGTCAGTTCAATTTATAGTATAAGTCAACAAAATAATTCAGATTCTTCAAAGCCATGGAATATTGATTTATTAATCAACCAAATTAGGGTGAATTTTCTTTTAGACACAGGTGCAGACACAAACATTCTATCCATCCACACATACAATATGTTAAATTTACCACACTCCAATATTCAGAAAAGCAACAATACATTATCAACATATAGCGGAGAGGTTATACCATTAATAGGTCAATGTGAATTACCCGTCATACATAAAAATAAGTCACACATCATAAGTTTTCATATTGTCGATATTAAGAGCCAGAATATTATAGGCAGAGATACATGCAAATCTTTAAATTTAGTCAAAAAAGTCAGCAGCGTAACATTTAATAATTTAACTTGTCAAGACATAATAAATGCAAATTTAGATTTATTTGAAGGTCTGGGATGTCTCACAGATTTCCAATGTGATCTGATGCTTAAGCCTAACGCAACCCCATCCATTGAGGTATGCAGAAGAGTACCATTCCGTCTTCAGCAACCGTTGAAACAGGAGCTGGATGCCATGGAGAAGAGTGGAGTCATACAACGGGTTGAAGAGCCTACAGAATGGGTAAGTGCACTAGTCTTAACGTCAAAAAAGAACGGTAAATTACGTCTATGTATTGATCCTAGAAAACTCAACCAGGCAATCTTAAGGTCTCACTTTCAATTTCCAACATTAGATGAAATTAAATCTAACCTCGCAGGAGCTCAGTACTTTTCAACCCTAGATGCAAATAAAGGTTATTGGATGCTCAAACTATCAGAAGCTTCTTCAAAGCTGTGCACATTTATTACTCCTTACGGTAGATACAGATTTACCAGGCTACCCTTTGGCATTAATGCTGCTCCAGAAATATTTCATAGCGAAATGATAAAAAGATTTGGTGACATTGAAGGTATTCAAATTATGATGGATGATTTCATTGTATATGGCAGGACTGTAGAAGAGCATAATGAACGTTTACAGAAGGTCTTAGAGAGGGCACGTCAAATTAATCTCAGATTTAACAAAGATAAATCAGTATTTTGTCAAAAAGAGGTCAAATATCTGGGTCACATATTTAGCAAAGAAGGTGTAAAAGTAGACAAGTCTAAAGTAGAAGCCATTTGTAATATGCCAAGTCCTAAAAATATTACAGAATTACAAAGGTTTCTTGGTATGGTCAACTATCTTAGCCCATTTATTAAGAATTTGTCACAAGAAATAAGTCATTTAAGAGCACTTCTATCAAAGGATAGCGCTTGGTACTGGTCTGATCATCACGAAGCTCAATTTGTCAACATTAAAAAGATTATTAGCTCAACACCAGTTTTAACATACTATGATCCAACAAAAGAGATCACCTTGTCTGTAGATTCATCAAAAGATGCAATGGGAGCAGTTTTGTCTCATGATAAGCAACCTATAGCATATTCGTCAGCTTCTTTAACAAAATGTCAGCAGTCTTATTCACAAATTGAAAAAGAGTTATTGTCAGTACTCTTTGGATGCACTAAATTCCATCAGTACATATATGGTCATAAGGTTACAGTGGAAACAGACCACAAACCCCTCATAACTCTGTTTAAAAAAGCTTTATATGATACTCCCCCAAGATTGCAAAGAATCATGTTAAGGCTACAGCCATATGAATTAAATGTTGTCTATAAGCCAGGTCGTTACCTATATATTGCAGACACTTTATCTAGGGCTGCATTAAGTGAAACTTGCCTATCAGAAGTCGATCAAGACATAGATCTACATGTTAATATAATTATGTCTAACTTGTCAGTCAGTCAAGAGAAATTAAAAGAGATTCAAGAGTCTACGGTCAAAGATGAAACATTAAGTCAAATTATACAATATTGTCAGAACGGATGGCCTGAGAACAAACGTTCAGTAAGTCAGTCTGTCAAATGTTATTATAGTCTAAAAGATCAAATATATGTCATTGATAATGTTGTCTTCAAGTCTAACTGTATTATAATACCAGAGTCAATGAGAGAATACATATTAAAATTAATTCATTCTGGTCACCAAGGTATCAATAGTTCTATCCGGCTAGCAAAAACTACTGTTTACTGGCCTGAGATGCAAATTGATATAGAAAAGTACATAAAACAATGTAATATATGTCTAACTTATCGCAGAAATAATAGTAAAGAACCAATTATTCAGCATGAGTATGAAAACATACCATGGTATAAAATTGGTATTGATTTGTTTGAATTTGAACGAACAAAATATTTAATAGTGGTTGATTATTATTCAAAGTATGTAGAACTTGCCATGTTAAAGTCAGGTTATACAGCTAATCAAGTCATAACACAATTAAAATCTATCCTAGCACGTCATGGAATTTGTCGTATTTTAATTTCAGACAATGGTCCACCATTTACAAGCAAAGACTTTGATGCATTTACTAAAGAATGGGACATAGAACACATAACCTCAAGTCCATATTTAAGTAGATCGAATGGTCTAGTTGAAAGATCAATTGGAACTATAAAAAATATGTTAATTAAGTGTAAGGCTGATAAGTCTGATATGTATTTAGCATTATTGTCATATAGAAATACGCCGAAGCAAAGTCAGTATTCCCCTGCTGAACTAAGTATGTCTAGAAAGTTGCGTACTGTTGTTCCTATGGTAAAAGAAACCTTAAAGCCTAGACTTTGTGATATGAACAAATTAAAGGAAATAAATGAAAGACGAAAGTCTTATTCAAAATTTTATTATAATAAACATACAAAAATACTTACATCATTACATGTTGGTCAAAAAGTTATGTTCAAACATAAACCTGAAGATAAGATTTGGATTCCAGGAACTATTTCCCAGGTTGGTCCTGAACCCAGGAGCTACATAATTGATAGCAAACATGGACAATTTAGGCGAAACCGTCAATTTATCATGCAACAACCATAGTTCAGTACCTACACAATACATGAGTCTCAACTCTCACTTACTAACACACTCCACAGTCAGCACCTGAAAACATAAAAAACAATTAACACATAATAATTACAATAATAAATCAATACTCACATGAAATGTTAATGTTTAATTGACGTTAATGTTCAAATGTTCAACTTAATACTTTATGCAATAACTGCATAGTCGTCATTAATAATTAATAGTGTGTTAATAGTATTTTTCAGGCAATATAAGTATGGCTATAATATTTGTTTCAGTTTGTTTATATTTTGTAAGTGAACTTGGAAACTGCACATATTAATGTTAATGTCCAATTGTTGAAATGCCATTTATCTTTAATAATATGACTCTCTTTACAACTTAATACTTTATGCAATAACTGTATAGTTGTCATTAATAAGTAATAGTGTGTCAGTAGTATAGTTCAGGAAATATAAGTATGACTACTATTGTTTCAGTTTGTTTATATTTTGTAAGCGAACTTGGAAACTGAAAAGAACTTGATTGTAACATGAATGTCAGTATTGTCATTTGTCAGTTTATGATGTTTTACCACAGAGTAATGTAAAATGTCAGTAACGTTCAGAAAATGTTGAGAAACATATATTAATAAACTTGTTTGTTTTTGTAATTAGCAGCAATAATGTGTGATAAGCAATACTTAACTCAGTAATTAAAATATAACTAAATTTAAGTAAACATAAGTTGTATTAAATTAAATAGGTACTTACCTCTGTTTAAAATTGTAATTATATCTTTACAGGCTGAAAAGGGGAGAAAGTGTATATGTATGTATAATGTAAATTCGTACATATATAAAAAATAAAATTTTCTTTTTTCAAAAAAAAAAAAAAAAAAAAAGGAGATGTTACATATACTATCTGTCATGTCTATGAATCAACATTATTAGTCTGTGTTCTATGATGTAAACCCTGTAGTCTATACGATTGTCTCTGATCTCACTCTCTTCCCTCCATGTCGGCCAGCCATTAACAATGTATGTAGAAGTCCTCCAGTCTAAATAAAAGGTATTTATTATCATCCTGGCGTTTACCTTCACACCAAGTCACCAACCAACATCACACATACCACAAATAACAATTTGTACACATGCCCCTTATACAACCAGTCGATATAGCAAGAACCGACTAAAGGAATTGCATTGCCACAAAAGGATTGAGCCTTAATGTTATTATTACTTTGTAATGACGTTAATGATAAGCCTAGATTTAAATAATTATTCACTGATAAAACATTAAGGTCCGATCCTGTATCTAGCTTAAATACCTGTTTTTTTGCAGTATTAAGTAATGTTAAAGTTTCATACCATTTACAGCTGTCCTTGACCTTGTTACCGTTTATCGTTGACACATAGTACAAATCCTCATCCACGTTTTCACTGCGGCTAAAGTCAACACCTACATTATCACTGAATTTACTTTCTTCGATTTCATACACTTTCTTATTACGGAGCAAGGGACACATTTTTTTGAAATGACCATTCACATTGCACAAGAAACACTTAGTATATTTAGCGGGACACCTGTATCCACCATCGCACCGCACTCCTCCACACGAAGCACAAGGACGCATGCCGGGACCGGGACCGCCGCGCGCGCCCCTGTAACGGCTGCCGCCGCTACCGGCGGGCGGCCAGGCGCCCCCGCCGCCGCCGCCACGCTGTGCGCCCGGTGCGCCCCGCGCCGGCCCGCGGCCCTGGGTGCCTCGGTACCGTTGTACGACATCCACTACAGCTGATGACGTTCCCTCGTCGACGCCCCTGTTCTTGGTCTCCTCGATCTGTTGTTTTTCCTCTGTAGACATTTCACTAGCCTGACATATCTTGACCGCCTTGTGCAGGGTGAGCTCCTCCGCCCGAAGCAATCGATCGCGAACCTTCCCGTCACTCACTCCGCATACTATCCGATCGCGAATCAAGCTCTCTTCCAGGTGTTCAAATTCACAATGCTGCGCGAGAAGTTTTAGAGCTGTGACGTACTCGTCGATCGACTCGCCTGTCTCCTGATGACGACTAAAAAACTTGAAGCGGCTCATCGTTGTGTTCTCCTTAGTCCCGAAGTGATCGTTGAATTTTTTTAATAAGACGTCGATGTCTTCCTTATTTTCGTCCTTTACAAATTTGAAGGTGGTGTAGACGTCGTAACCTTCGGAGCCGATCAAATTAATTAGCAAGTTCGCTTGAATGCTGGTGTCCTCCTTGTTGACTCCAGAAGCCTTCAAAAATACCGTAAACTGTTGTTGCCATTTCCGCCACGCGGCCGCTCGCTGCGCGGGGCCGCCTTCAAGACGTAATTCGGACGGTGGACGCGCGTGTTCCATTATGCAAGTAATATATTTAAGCTTTGCACTTCTTAACTTGCACTATTTTCACAACTATATCGTTCAAAAGACACTAGATAATTTTAATTTAACACGACCGCTGTCACCATGTTGTGAATAAAACACCGGTTAGGCCAAGACTGATTTATTAATCAAATGAAGGTAGGTTACCTACCTATTAATATAACAGACATCCTCTTTGTTCAGGTGCTAATATGTCATTATTGCTACAGTGTATATAGAGTTCGTTACTAATGACTGATGTTAACAATTTATACATGGTAGGCAAACACGCTATTGGCCGCCAGTTCTTAGGGTCACTGGTGTCACCATTTTTAGGTATTAAAATAACTAGCCTTGTAGTGTATTCCTCTATTGTTTCTGTGCCTTTAAATATTCTATCAAATAGTTTGGCTATGAACTTGTGTGTACTAGTAAAATATTTAAAATAATAATTCTGTATTTGATCTATCCCTGGTGTTTTCCAGTTATGTAATTTACTAAATGCATGTTTGACTTGTTCTACAGTAATTCTATCAAAACTATGTTCTTCTATATGTTTATTTGTTTCTTCTATGTCTCTGATCCACGAAGCCTCCTTATTGTATGTTATTGGCTGAGATATAATATTTTTCCAAAATGTTTCTATTGCCTCCTTCGTTGGTGTTTCGTTTGTAATATGTTGCTTTTCTGACATCCTTCTATAAAATTTGTTGATTTTGTAAAAATTGTTTGTTTTGTATTGTTCTAGTATTTATATCATCGTACCTTTTTAGTCTTCCAGCCTTTGCTTTAAGTTTTTGCTTTAGTGTTGTTATTATTATTATTATTATCATTATCATTATCATTACCATTGTCATTATCATTATCATTATCATTATCATTATCATTATCATTATCATTATCATTATCATTATCATTATCATTATCATTATCATTATCATTATCATTATCATTATCATTATCATTATCATTATCATTATCATTATCACTATCACTATCACTATCACTTTCACTATCACTATCACTATCACTATCACTATCACTATCACTATCACTATCACTATCACTATCACTATCACTATCACTATCACTATCACTATCACTATCACTATCACTATCACTATCACTATCACTATCACTATCACTATCACTATCACTATCACTATCACTATCACTATCACTATCACTATCACTATCACTATCACTATCACTATCACTATCACTATCACTATCACTATCACTATCACTATCACTATCACTATCACTATCACTATCACTATCACTATCACTATCACTATCACTATCACTATCACTATCACTATCACTATCATTATCATTATCATTATCATTATCATTATTACTATTATTATTATTATTATTATTATTATTATTATTATTATTATTATTATTATCTTTAGAGTGATATCCTTTAAGTTCATACTTATTTGAAATCTGAGATCTATCTCATCCTCTAATCTCTAGCTCTATCTCTATCAAATCCTCTAGGATTTATGCCTATGCAGAATAAAAGGGGAGAGAGAGAATCAGCTTGGAATATTCTTCGGCGTATGGAAATCGGTTCAGTAGTAATTGTATTATTCGTACCATGAGCTGTCATTATACCATTCCAATTTGGCATAACCATCCTCAAAAAGTTCGTAATGGATTCCGGACATTTATATAACGAAAGAACCTTTAGGAGCCAGTCATGGGATATACTATCGAAAGCTTTCCGATAGTCAATCCATCCCATGCTTAGATTCTTTTGAGACTGATGTGCGTCTTCAAGTATGGCTTTGTTGATCATAAGGTGATCCTTACAACCTCTAGCTCGACGTCGACATCCTCTTTGTTCAGGTGCTAATATGTCATTATTGCTACAGTGTATATAGAGTTCGTTACTAATGACTGATGTTAACAATTTATACATGGTAGGCAAACACGCTATTGGCCGCCAGTTCTTAGGGTCACTGGTGTCACCATTTTTAGGTATTAAAATAACTAGCCTTGTAGTGTATTCCTCTATTGTTTCTGTGCCTTTAAATATTCTATCAAATAGTTTGGCTATGAACTTGTGTGTACTAGTAAAATATTTAAGATAATAATTCTGTATTTGATCTATCCCTGGTGTTTTCCAGTTATGTATTTTACTAATTGCATGTTTGACTTATTCTACAGTAATTCTATCAAAACTATGTTCTTCTATATGTTTATTTGTTTCTTCTATGTCTCTGATCCACGAAGCCTCCTTATTGTATGTTATTGGCTGAGATATAATATTTTTCCAAAATGTTTCTATTGCCTCCTTCGTTGGTGTTTCGTATGTAATATGTTGTTTTTCTGACATCCTTCTATAAAATTTGTTGATTTTGTAAAAATTGTTTGTTTTGTATTGTTCTAGTATTTATATCATCGTACCTTTTTAGTCTTCCAGACTTTGCTTTAAGTTTTTGCTTGAGTGTTGTTATTATTATTATCATTATCATAATCACTATCACTATCACTATCACTATCACTATCACTATCACTATCACTATCACTATCACTATCACTATCACTATCACTATCACTATCACTATCACTATCACTATCACTATCACTATCACTTTCACTATCACTATCACTATCACTATCACTATCACTATCACTATCACTATCACTATCACTATCACTATCACTATCACTATCACTATCACTATCACTATCACTATCACTATCACTATCACTATCACTATCACTATCACTATCACTATCACTATCACTATCACTATCACTATCACTATCACTATCACTATCACTATCACTATCACTATCACTATCACTATCACTATCACTATCACTATCACTATCACTATCACTATCACTATCACTATCACTATCACTATCACTATCACTATCACTATCACTATCACTATCACTATCACTATCACTATCACTATCACTATCACTATCACTATCACTATCACTATCACTATCACTATCACTATCACTATCACTATCACTATCACTATCACTATCACTATCACTATCACTATCACTATCACTATCACTATCACTATCACTATCACTATCACTATCACTATCACTATCACTATCACTATCACTATCACTATCACTATCACTATCACTATCATTATCATTATCATTATCATTATCATTATCACTATTATTATTATTATTATTATCTTTAGAGTGATATCCTTTAAGTTCATACTTATTTGAAATCTGAGATAGAGGATTTATGCCTATGCAGAATAAAAGGGGAGAGAGAGAATCAGCTTGGAATATTCCTCGGCGTATGGAAATCGGTTCAGAAGTAATTGTATTATTCGTACCATGAGCTGTCATTATTACATTCCAATTTGGCATAACCATCCTCAAAAAGTTCGTAATGGATTCCGGACATTTATATAACGAAAGAACCTTTAGGAGCCAGTCATGGGATATACTATCGAAAGCTTTCCGATAGTCAATCCATCCCATGCTTAGATTCTTTTGAGACTGATGTGCGTCTTCAAGTATGGCTTTGTTGATCATAAGGTGATCCTTACAACCTCTAGCTCGACGTCGACATTGTTGTGAATAAAACACCGGTTAGGCCAAGACTGATTTATTAATCAAATGAAGGTAGGTTACCTACCTATTAATATAACATCTTTCCCCTTCTAACAAACAATTAATAATAATAATAAGTACTGATATGAATTACATATTTAGATGATTAAGTTTTACAGCAATGAAGAATTTCCAGCTAAGGCACAAATTAACAGATACAATAAATTTAATTTTGAATGGATATTTTAAGTATAATTTTATTGGCCTTAATTAATATAAATCGTGATTTAAATATACTTGTAACAATAAAAATGCATTTTATTCGTTACAATGCTTCCAATCTATTAAGAACAAAATTCAGTTCATAACTAATTCATAATTTAATGTGAATATTTATTGATCAATTTATTGCAAATAATTTATAGGAAATAGTTACATGAATTATAAGGATTAAGCTCATTTTATACTACTCGTATTACACTAAGTATTTTATATTCCTTTCGTAACAAAATAATAATAATAGTAACATGCAATATAAATTATAATTAATTAATAAGTACATCATTTACAATTTTCACGACTTAGTTGTTTTATATTAACTCGTGCTTGCTCAGCCGCCGGTCTGCGATACACTTTTTTATAATTAACATTTTTATCTAACGAGTCGGATACCGTTTCTACCGGCGGGGAAGGGAGAGAAGGCTGTACATCAGCGTGGGCCTGGTTCGGCTGCGTCGTGACACCTACGTCATCCGCCTCACTTTCCGCGCTGCTCCACCTGTCAGCATCAGGGGCGTCATCACTGCCGTCACACGACGCCACCTTAACGAGATGGCGCCTATTGCGCCGGTACCGACGACCGGACGGGTCCGTGACGAAGTACGAGCGGGGCTGCGGGGCCGGCGCCTGCACTCTGGCACGCTTGCGCTTGCCCGCCTCCAGCATCACTACCCTATCACCGGGTCCCAACTCGGACAACGCTCGCGAGCCTCGATCGTAGTATTCCTTAGTCGTTGTCTGTTTATTTAGCATACTTGTATAGTCTCGTGTGTTGTCGCGGGCGGGCCGCAGCTTCTGTTCGTGGACTGGAAGCCGGGTGTTCAACCGGCGCCCCATCAACAGCTCCGCTGGACTACTAACACCATCGCGCGGAGTCGCTCTTAGATTTAATAAGCCGAGGTGAAAGTCCGATTGCGACTCGACAGATTTAACTAACATATTTTTAATAGTTTGCACGCTCCTTTCGCTCCTACCATTGGACTGCGAATAATTTGGAGACGTCGTTGTGTGTTTAAAACCCCACTGATCTCGGAAAAGTCGAAACTCCCTGGAGGCGTACGCCGGTCCATTATCACTCACTAGTTCCACGGGAATTCCATGTCTCGCGAATTGGTCCTTCATGGCTTCGATCACAGCCTTACTACCGATGTTAGCTAACTTATTTACTTCGATGTAATTTGAAAAGTAATCTACCAAAATCAAAAAGTAACTACTTCGGTATTGAAATATGTCAGAACCGACTTTAGCCCATGGAATATCCGGAATGAAGTGTGTAACGAGGGGTTCGCGCGGCGGCCGGTGCGCCCGCTCCGCGCACACCGTGCAGCGGCGCACGGCGCGCTCGATGTCGCGCGCCATGCCCGGCCAGAACATGACGTCACGCGCATGCCGCTTGCACCGGTCGATACCCATGTGGCCGTCGTGCACGCGCCCGACCATTTCACTCCGCAGGCTACTCGGTATAAACACCAAGTTATCCTTCAATATAACGCCATCGACGTACTCGAAATACTCCTTATACGACCAACACTCGCGCGCACATTCATCGACTTGGTACTTATTTTCCGGCCACCCGTTTACTATATATGGGTGAATTTCAACAAACTCGAATTTTGCCTAATTACAGTGGCGAATTTAAATTTACTGTTTCTGATAAATTTTTTTAGCCTAAATAATAGATAAAGAGTAGTACTAATTAATCATATACTAGAGATCGAAAAAAAATGATTAGTTCATGAGATATTTCCATTTGAAATTATCAAATGCCACCGAAATTATTAAACGACCACCGGAATTAAAATCCAAGCCACCGAAATTGATTAAATTTAAACTTGATGTTTCTAATACACTTTATTTGGCATAAATAAAATGTAAATAGTAGTGATAATTAGTCATGTAGTAGAGATTGAAAAAAAATTATTTGTTCCGGAGATATTATCAAATTACACTATCAAATGCCACCGAAATTAGGACCACTGGAATTAGAATTTGATCCACCGAAATTGATTTATGCCCATGAGAAATCATTAAGGCAGGATCATTTAATACTTAGAAGATATTATGTAGGTACATTTTGAAGAATAGGAGTCTAGATGAACGGACTCCTTTTAGCGGTAATTAGACAGGCCCATTGCACTTCTGAGCCACGTTTATAAGCTGTTTCCTCACAAATCGCATTGCACACAGGCTTGACGACTTCCAGCCTCCCGAACAAGCAGGATTCCGAAAAGGCTACAGCACCATAGACCATATACACACATTGCGGCAGATTATACAAAAGACCGAGGACTATAACTTGCCGTTATGTATAGCCTATGTGACTATGAGAAGGCCTTTGATTCTATCGAGATCTGGGTGTTACTAGATTCTCTCCAGCGGTAGCGGATCGACTACCGGTATATCAAGGTGTTGAAGTGTAAGTACTCATCCGCCATCATGTCCGTCAGAGTACACGACACAGCAACGAACCTCATCCAACTGCAGAGAAGTGTCAGACAAGGATGTCATATCCCCAAAACTGTTCACCGCTGTGTTGGTAGACGTGATCAAGCTGATGGAGTGGAAACAACATGGCATTAACATCAATGGCGAATACATCACACACCTACGATATGCCGATGATATAGTCATCCTGGCGGGTTCCCTGGAAGAACTTGGAACAATGCTCGGGGGACTTGAACAGCGCCTCACAACGGGTGGGTCTTAAATCATATCGAATGTCCATGTCACACCCGTATCGGTTGTTGTTGACGGCGTTGCTCTCGAAGTTCTAGACGAATACAATTACCTGGGACAAGTGATCCAGATGGGTAAGTCCAACTTCGAGAAAGAAGTCACTTGTAGAATCCAACTCGGATGAGCTGCGTTCGGGAAACTCCGTCATATATTGTCGTCCAAAAAACTACCTCAGTGCCTGAAGTTTAAGGTGTTCGAGCAGTTTGTGTTGCCGGTGATCACATACGAATCTGAGACGTGGTGCTTTACTATTGGCCTAATCCACAACCTCAGAGAAGCGCAGCGGGCTATGGAGAAGGCTATGCTTGGTATTTCTCTACATGATCGCATCAGAAATGAGGAGATCCGTAGACGAACAAGGGTAACCGACATAGCTCGAAGAATTAGGTAGCCGGCTGAAGTGGCAATGGGCGGGCGACATAGTGCGAAGGACCGATAACCGTTGGGTAAGAAAGGTCCTCGAATGGCGCCCACGTCTCGGAAAAAGGAGCATAGGATGATAGGACGCCCCCCGACCAGGTGGACTGACGACCTGAAGAAGACAGCGGGCATCCGCTGGATTCAGAAGGCTTAGGACAGGTCAGAGTGGTGCAAGTTAGGGGAAGCCTATGTCCAACAGTGGACGTCCAAGGGCTGATGGATAGATGGAGACACGCTTGTATTTCTATGGCCTATACTTCCCTATACGCTTTGATATGCCACCGGAGCCACCGAGATTGCGCCACCGGACTTAGAATCAGAGACAAAACTTGAATTTTAAAGAAAACTTTTAGTCACAGGTTAACTTTTATTTCACAATTGTAGCTGATAACCGTTAATGGAACCCTCCATAAAATTTCTAGATAATCCGCTTTGTACTTTTACTAATATACATGACATCGGAATTGGATGATTTTGTATTCCTGCGCCACCGCAGTTAGTACTTACGTGTTTGGCAGGAAAATTACGCAACCAGTCGGTCATCCTAACACGCAGTTTGCAAGAGCACAACTGAACGGTGCGGGGAGAGCCAGTAAGGTGTCTTCCAAATCGTGAAGTAACAAGTAATGAAGTATACAAAATGCGCCACCGGTATTGCTTTTTTTTGTAGGACATTTTTAAAAGATGTTTTAAGAGCTGTTGCTTAATCTTAAATTACTCCATAAATATATATTAGTTGTGTTATTTAATGTATTTTTAAAAAACATTCCCTTTCAATCAAATTTATTTACCAAAAAAATTTAAATTAATAAAATATGTAAATAAACGCAGTTTGGACAGTACACCGGAATTAGATTTTAGGTCTTAGATATTTTTTTATTAAGAATCTATGTATTAAATACCTCTGAATACTTCACTATCATATAGATCACTACTTAAACTACCTATATAAAATTATGCATAATTGTAGTTTACCTCCACACATTAATTTTCAACCTCGCCGTCTCAAAAATGCACTTGGGAAATTCACCCATATGAAATTATAGTCTGACACTGTTTATCACGTTGAACTGCATTTTTTATCAACATAATTTTTTCAGAACTGAACCGAATATTTTCTATTATAAAACAGGACTGGTCTGCGACTTCCTCGGAGATTTTGTCGTTCATTTTATCCGACAGGGGTGCACGCGATAGCGCATCGGCTACGTACATGTACTTCCCCGGTTTGTATACCACCTTAAAATCATAACCTTGGATCCGAAGCATCATCCGTTGCAGTCGAGCCGGAACCGCATCCAACGGTTTGTTAAATAGTGCCTCCAAGGGCTTATGATCGCTTTCGACGATCACATCGCCGCGTCCAAAAACATACTGATGAAATCGCTCCAATGCAAACACTATGGCCAACAGCTCCTTTTCTATTTGTGCATAGCGTTTCTGCGCATCAGATAACGTGCAGGAGGCGAACTCGACGGGGCGGCCCGCCTGCAGCAGCGCCGCGCCCAGCGCGTGCGAGCTGGCGTCCACCGACAGCGTGACGGGCTCGCGCGGCGCGTACAGCGACAGGACCGGGGCGGCGCACACTAGATGCTTCAGACGGTCGGCCGCCTGTTCGTGCTGCGCATCCCAGCACCAAGTGACGTCTTTCTTTAGCAGGGAGCGCAACGGTGAAGCTATCTCGGAATAATTAGGAATGAATCTCGCTAGATAATTTATCATACCCAAGAAACGTTCTAACGAGTGCCTATCTTGGGGGCTCGGCATGTTTGTGATTGCCTTAATTTTATTTTTGTCGATTTGCATACCTTTCTCGCTAAACGTGTGACCTAGATACGTGACGCTAGTTACCCGAAATTCACACTTCTCCTTATTAAATTTTATACCTACCTGACGCGCCCTCTCGAGCACCCGCTCCAAGCGTTCATCGTGCTCCTTCATGTTCGATCCCCATACGATTATGTCGTCTACAAAGGAGTCGACACCTTGCATGTCCTCAAAAATCTGTCGAACCTTCGCGTGAAACACTTCAGAGGCACAGTTTATCCCATACGGCAGACGAAGAAACTGGTACCTTCCGAACGGTGTACCGAATGTACATAAATCCGCACTGGCGCTATCGATTTCCACCATCCAGTAACCGGAGCGTGCATCGAGCTTACTAAAGTAACGAGCTCCCTGTAACTTAGTCGCGATTTCCGTGAGGCACGGCAGCGGGTATCGCGCGCGCTGGACGACGCGGTTTAGCGGCCGCGGGTCGAGGCACACGCGAATGCTACCATCCTTCTTAGCCACTACGACGATGGCATTCACCCATGCTGTAGGATGACTCACCTTCCTGATCACTCCCATCCGTTCCATTTTAATTAATTCGGATAATAATTTGTCTCGCACCCCTAGGGGTATTTTCCTTACCGCGCAGACGGACGGCTGTGCACACTTGTCTATGACTATCGTATATTGGCCAGGTAACTTTCCTAAGCCATGAAACAGATCGGAATACTGACTAATATCTAGAGATAACACACGTTTTATAATACCTAAACTTTCGCAAGCGTGTTTACCTAAAACACTTTGACAGTCGTGTCTACATACCACAAATAACAATTTGTACACATGCCCCTTATACAACCAGTCGATATAGCAAGAACCGACTAAAGGAATTGCATTGCCACAAAAGGATTGAGCCTTAATGTTATTATTACTTTGTAATGACGTTAATGATAAGCCTAGATTTAAATAATTATTCACTGATAAAACATTAAGGTCCGATCCTGTATCTAGCTTAAATACCTGTTTTTTTGCAGTATTAAGTAATGTTAAAGTTTCATACCATTTACAGCTGTCCTTGACCTTGTTACCGTTTATCGTTGACACATAGTACAAATCCTCATCCACGTTTTCACTGCGGCTAAAGTCAACACCTACATTATCACTGAATTTACTTTCTTCGATTTCATACACTTTCTTATTACGGAGCAAGGGACACATTTTTTTGAAATGACCATTCACATTGCACAAGAAACACTTAGTATATTTAGCGGGACACCTGTATCCACCATCGCACCGCACTCCTCCACACGAAGCACAAGGACGCATGCCGGGACCGGGACCGCCGCGCGCGCCCCTGTAACGGCTGCCGCCGCTACCGGCGGGCGGCCAGGCGCCCCCGCCGCCGCCGCCACGCTGTGCGCCCGGTGCGCCCCGCGCCGGCCCGCGGCCCTGGGTGCCTCGGTACCGTTGTACGACATCCACTACAGCTGATGACGTTCCCTCGTCGACGCCCCTGTTCTTGGTCTCCTCGATCTGTTGTTTTTCCTCTGTAGACATTTCACTAGCCTGACATATCTTGACCGCCTTGTGCAGGGTGAGCTCCTCCGCCCGAAGCAATCGATCGCGAACCTTCCCGTCACTCACTCCGCATACTATCCGATCGCGAATCAAGCTCTCTTCCAGGTGTTCAAATTCACAATGCTGCGCGAGAAGTTTTAGAGCTGTGACGTACTCGTCGATCGACTCGCCTGTCTCCTGATGACGACTAAAAAACTTGAAGCGGCTCATCGTTGTGTTCTCCTTAGTCCCGAAGTGATCGTTGAATTTTTTTAATAAGACGTCGATGTCTTCCTTATTTTCGTCCTTTACAAATTTGAAGGTGGTGTAGACGTCGTAACCTTCGGAGCCGATCAAATTAATTAGCAAGTTCGCTTGAATGCTGGTGTCCTCCTTGTTGACTCCAGAAGCCTTCAAAAATACCGTAAACTGTTGTTGCCATTTCCGCCACGCGGCCGCTCGCTGCGCGGGGCCGCCTTCAAGACGTAATTCGGACGGTGGACGCGCGTGTTCCATTATGCAAGTAATATATTTAAGCTTTGCACTTCTTAACTTGCACTATTTTCACAACTATATCGTTCAAAAGACACTAGATAATTTTAATTTAACACGACCGCTGTCACCATGTTGTGAATAAAACACCGGTTAGGCCAAGACTGATTTATTAATCAAATGAAGGTAGGTTACCTACCTATTAATATAACAGACATCCTCTTTGTTCAGGTGCTAATATGTCATTATTGCTACAGTGTATATAGAGTTCGTTACTAATGACTGATGTTAACAATTTATACATGGTAGGCAAACACGCTATTGGCCGCCAGTTCTTAGGGTCACTGGTGTCACCATTTTTAGGTATTAAAATAACTAGCCTTGTAGTGTATTCCTCTATTGTTTCTGTGCCTTTAAATATTCTATCAAATAGTTTGGCTATGAAATTGTGTGTACTAGTAAAATATTTAAGATAATAATTCTGTATTTGATCTATCCCTGGTGTTTTCCAGTTATGTATTTTACTAATTGCATGTTTGACTTATTCTACAGTAATTCTATCAAAACTATGTTCTTCTATATGTTTATTTGTTTCTTCTATGTCTCTGATCCACGAAGCCTCCTTATTGTATGTTATTGGCTGAGATATAATATTTTTCCAAAATGTTTCTATTGCCTCCTTCGTTGGTGTTTCGTATGTAATATGTTGTTTTTCTGACATCCTTCTATAAAATTTGTTGATTTTGTAAAAATTGTTTGTTTTGTATTGTTCTAGTATTTATATCATCGTACCTTTTTAGTCTTCCAGACTTTGCTTTAAGTTTTTGCTTGAGTGTTGTTATTATTATTATCATTATCATAATCACTATCACTATCACTATCACTATCACTATCACTATCACTATCACTATCACTATCACTATCACTATCACTATCACTATCACTATCACTATCACTATCACTATCACTATCACTATCACTATCACTATCACTATCACTATCACTATCACTATCACTATCACTATCACTATCACTATCACTATCACTATCACTATCACTATCACTATCACTATCACTATCACTATCACTATCACTATCACTATCACTATCACTATCACTATCACTATCACTATCACTATCACTATCACTATCACTATCACTATCACTATCACTATCACTATCACTATCACTATCACTATCACTATCACTATCACTATCACTATCACTATCACTATCACTATCACTATCACTATCACTATCACTATCACTATCACTATCACTATCACTATCACTATCACTATCACTATCACTATCACTATCACTATCACTATCACTATCACTATCACTATCACTATCACTATCACTATCACTATCACTATCACTATCACTATCACTATCACTATCACTATCACTATCATTATCATTATCATTATCATTATCATTATCATTATCATTATCATTATCATTATCATTATTACTATTATTATTATTATTATTATTATCTTTAGAGTGATATCCTTTAAGTTCATACTTATTTGAAATCTGAGATCTATCTCATCCTCTAATCTCTAGCTCTATCTCTATCAAATCCTCTAGGATTTATGCCTATGCAGAATAAAAGGGGAGAGAGAGAATCAGCTTGGAATATTCTTCGGCGTATGGAAATCGGTTCAGTAGTAATTGTATTATTCGTACCATGAGCTGTCATTATTACATTCCAATTTGGCATAACCATCCTCAAAAAGTTCGTAATGGATTCCGGACATTTATATAACGAAAGAACCTTTAGGAGCCAGTCATGGGATATACTATCGAAAGCTTTCCGATAGTCAATCCATCCCATGCTTATGCTTAGATTCTTTTGAGACTGATGTGCGTCTTCAAGTATGGCTTTGTTGATCATAAGGTGATCCTTACAACCTCTAGCTCGACGTCGACATCCTCTTTGTTCAGGTGCTAATATGTCATTATTGCTACAGTGTATATAGAGTTCGTTACTAATGACTGATGTTAACAATTTATACATGGTAGGCAAACACGCTATTGGCCGCCAGTTCTTAGGGTCACTGGTGTCACCATTTTTAGGTATTAAAATAACTAGCCTTGTAGTGTATTCCTCTATTGTTTCTGTGCCTTTAAATATTCTATCAAATAGTTTGGCTATGAACTTGTGTGTACTAGTAAAATATTTAAGATAATAATTCTGTATTTGATCTATCCCTGGTGTTTTCCAGTTATGTAATTTACTAATTGCATGTTTGACTTATTCTACAGTAATTCTATCAAAACTATGTTCTTCTATATGTTTATTTGTTTCTTCTATGTCTCTGATCCACGAAGCCTCCTTATTGTATGTTATTGGCTGAGATATAATATTTTTCCAAAATGTTTCTATTGCCTCCTTCGTTGGTGTTTCGTATGTAATATGTTGTTTTTCTGACATCCTTCTATAAAATTTGTTGATTTTGTAAAAATTGTTTGTTTTGTATTGTTCTAGTATTTATATCATCGTACCTTTTTAGTCTTCCAGACTTTGCTTTAAGTTTTTGCTTGAGTGTTGTTATTATTATTATCATTATCATAATCACTATCACTATCACTATCACTATCACTATCACTATCACTATCACTATCACTATCACTATCACTATCACTATCACTATCACTATCACTATCACTATCACTATCACTATCACTATCACTATCACTATCACTATCACTATCACTATCACTATCACTATCACTATCACTATCACTATCACTATCACTATCACTATCACTATCACTATCACTATCACTATCACTATCACTATCACTATCACTATCACTATCACTATCACTATCACTATCACTATCACTATCACTATCACTATCACTATCACTATCACTATCACTATCACTATCACTATCACTATCACTATCACTATCACTATCACTATCACTATCACTATCACTATCACTATCACTATCACTATCACTATCACTATCACTATCACTATCACTATCACTATCACTATCACTATCACTATCACTATCACTATCACTATCACTATCACTATCACTATCACTATCACTATCACTATCACTATCACTATCACTATCACTATCACTATCACTATCACTATCACTATCACTATCACTATCACTATCACTATCACTATCACTATCATTATCATTATCATTATCATTATCATTATCATTATCACTATTATTATTATTATTATTATCTTTAGAGTGATATCCTTTAAGTTCATACTTATTTGAAATCTGAGATCTATCTCATCCTCTAATCTCTAGCTCTATCTCTATCAAATCCTCTAGGATTTATGCCTATGCAGAATAAAAGGGGAGAGAGTGAATCAGCTTGGAATATTCTTCGGCGTATGGAAATCGGTTCAGTAGTAATTGTATTATTCGTACCATGAGCTGTCATTATTACATTCCAATTTGGCATAACCATCCTCAAAAAGTTCGTAATGGATTCCGGACATTTATATAACGAAAGAACCTGTAGGAGCCAGTCATGGGATATACTATCGAAAGCTTTCCGATAGTCAATCCATCCCATGCTTAGATTCTTTTGAGACTGATGTGCGTCTTCAAGTATGGCTTTGTTGATCATAAGGTGATCCTTACAACCTCTAGCTCGACGTCGACATCCTCTTTGTTCAGGTGCTAATATGTCATTATTGCTACAGTGTATATAGAGTTCGTTACTGATGACTGATGTTAACAATTTATACATGGTAGGCAAACACGCTATTGGCCGCCAGTTCTTAGGGTCACTGGTGTCACCATTTTTAAGTATTAAAATAACTAGCCTTGTAGTGAACCATTCCTCTATTGTTTCTGTGCCTTTAAATATTCTATCAAATAGTTTTGGCTATGAACTTGTGTGTACAAGTAAAATATTTAAGATAATAATTCTGTATTTGATCTATCCCTGGCGTTTTCCAGTTATGTAATTTACTAATTGCATGTTTGACTTGTTCTACAGTAATTCTATCAAAACTATGTTCTTCTATATGTTTATTTGTTTCTTCTATGTCTCTGATCCACGAAGCCTCCTTATTGTATGTTATTGGCTGAGATATAATATTTTTCCAAAATGTTTCTATTGCCTCCTTCGTTGGTGTTTCGTTTGTAATATGTTGTTTTTCTGACATCCTTCTATAAAATTTGTTGATTTTCTAAAAATTGTTTGTTTTGTATTGTTCTAGTATTTATATCATCGTACCTTTTTAGTCTTCCAGCCTTTGCTTTAAGTTTTTGCTTTAGTGTTGTTATTATTATTATTATTATTATTATTATCATTATCATTATCATTATCATTATCATTATCATTATCATTATCATTATCATTATCACTATCACTATCACTATCACTATCACTATCACTATCACTATCACTATCACTATCACTATCACTATCACTATCACTATCACTATCATTATCATTATCATTATCATTATCATTATCATTATGATTATCATTATCATTATCATTATCATTATCATTATCACTATTATTATTATTATTATTATCTTTAGAGTGATATCCTTTAAGTTCATACTTATTTGAAATCTGAGATAGAGGATTTATGCCTATGCAGAATAAAAGGGGAGAGAGAGAATCAGCTTGGAATATTCTTCGGCGTATGGAAATCGGTTCAGTAGTAATTGTATTATTCGTACCATGAGCTGTCATTATTACATTCCAATTTGGCATAACCATCCTCTAAAAGTTCGTAATGGATTCCGGACATTTATATAACGAAAGAACCTTTAGGAGCCAGTCATGGGATATACTATCGAAAGCTTTCCGATAGTCAATCCATCCCATGCTTAGATTCTTTTGAGACTGATGTGCGTCTTCAAGTATGGCTTTGTTGATCATAAGGTGATCCTTACAACCTCTAGCTCGACGTCGACATCCTCTTTGTTCAGGTGCTAATATGTCATTATTGCTACAGTGTATATAGAGTTCGTTACTAATGACTGATGTTAACAATTTATACATGGTAGGCAAACACGCTATTGGCCGCCAGTTCTTAGGGTCACTGGTGTCACCATTTTTAGGTATTAAAATAACTAGCCTTGTAGTGTATTCCTCTATTGTTTCTGTACCTTTAAATATTCTATCAAATAGTTTGGCTATGAACTTGTGTGTACTAGTAAAATATTTAAGATAATAATTCTGTATTTTATCTATCCCTGGTGTTTTCCAGTTATGTAATTTACTAATTGCATGTTTGACTTATTCTACAGTAATTCTATCAAAACTATGTTCTTCTATATGTTTATTTGTTTCTTCTATGTCTCTGATCCACGAAGCCTCCTTATTGTATGTTATTGGCTGAGATATAATATTTTTCCAAAATGTTTCTATTGCCTCCTTCGTTGGTGTTTCGTATGTAATATGTTGTTTTTCTGACATCCTTCTATAAAATTTGTTGATTTTGTAAAAATTGTTTGTTTTGTATTGTTCTAGTATTTATATCATCGTAACTTTTTAGTCTTCCAGACTTTGCTTTAAGTTTTTGCTTGAGTGTTGTTATTATTATTATCATTGTCATAATCACTATCACTATCACTATCACTATCACTATCACTATCACTATCACTATCACTATCACTATCACTATCACTATCACTATCACTATCACTATCACTATCACTATCACTATCACTATCACTTTCACTTTCACTATCACTATCACTATCACTATCACTATCACTTTCACTATCACTATCACTATCACTATCACTATCACTATCACTATCATTATCATTATCATTATCATTATCATTATGATTATCATTATCATTATCATTATCATTATCATTATCATTATCACTATTATTATTATTATTATTATCTTTAGAGTGATATCCTTTAAGTTCATACTTATTTGAAATCTGAGATAGAGGATTTATGCCTATGCAGAATAAAAGGGGAGAGAGAGAATCAGCTTGGAATATTCCTCGGCGTACTGAAATCGGTTCAGTAGTAATTGTATTATTCGTACCATGAGCTGTCATTATTACATTCCAATTTGGCATAACCATCCTCAAAAAGTTCGTAATGGATTCCGGACATTTATATAACGAAAGAACCTTTAGGAGCCAGTCATGGGATATACTATCGAAAGCTTTCCGATAGTCAATCCATCCCATGCTTAGATTCTTTTGAGACTGATGTGCGTCTTCAAGTATGGCTTTGTTGATCATAAGGTGATCCTTACAACCTCTAGCTCGACGTCGACATCCTCTTTGTTCAGGTGCTAATATGTCATTATTGCTACAGTGTATATAGAGTTCGTTACTAATGACTGATGTTAACAATTTATACATGGTAGGCAAACACGCTATTGGCCGCCAGTTCTTAGGGTCACTGGTGTCACCATTTTTAGGTATTAAAATAACTAGCCTTGTAGTGTATTCCTCTATTGTTTCTGTGCCTTTAAATATTCTATCAAATAGTTTGGCTATGAACTTGTGTGTACTAGTAAAATATTTAAAATAATAATTCTGTATTTGATCTATCCCTGGTGTTTTCCAGTTATGTAATTTACTAAATGCATGTTTGACTTGTTCTACAGTAATTCTATCAAAACTATGTTCTTCTATATGTTTATTTGTTTCTTCTATGTCTCTGATCCACGAAGCCTCCTTATTGTATGTTATTGGCTGAGATATAATATTTTTCCAAAATGTTTCTATTGCCTCCTTCGTTGGTGTTTCGTTTGTAATATGTTGCTTTTCTGACATCCTTCTATAAAATTTGTTGATTTTGTAAAAATTGTTTGTTTTGTATTGTTCTAGTATTTATATCATCGTACCTTTTTAGTCTTCCAGCCTTTGCTTTAAGTTTTTGCTTAAGTGTTGTTATTATTATTATTATTATCATTATCATTATCATTGTCATTATCATTATCATTATCATTATCATTATCATTATCATTATCATTATCATTATTATTATCATTATCATAATCATTATCATTATCATTATCATTATCATTATCATTATTACTATTATTATTATTATTATTATTATTATTATTATTATTATTATTATTATTATTATTATTATTATTATTATTATCTTTAGAGTGATATCCTTTAAGTTCATACTTATTTGAAATCTGAGATCTATCTCATCCTCTAATCTCTAGCTCTATCTCTATCAAATCCTCTAGGATTTATGCCTATGCAGAATAAAAGGGGAGAGAGTGAATCAGCTTGGAATATTCTTCGGCGTATGGAAATCGGTTCAGTAGTAATTGTATTATTCGTACCATGAGCTGTCATTATTACATTCCAATTTGGCATAACCATCCTCAAAAAGTTCGTAATGGATTCCGGACATTTATATAACGAAAGAACCTGTAGGAGCCAGTCATGGGATATACTATCGAAAGCTTTCCGATAGTCAATCCATCCCATGCTTAGATTCTTTTGAGACTGATGTGCGTCTTCAAGTATGGCTTTGGTGATCCTTACAACCTCTAGCTCGACGTCGACATCCTCTTTGTTCAGGTGCTAATATGTCATTATTGCTACAGTGTATATAGAGTTCGTTACTGATGACTGATGTTAACAATTTATACATGGTAGGCAAACACGCTATTGGCCGCCAGTTCTTAGGGTCACTGGTGTCACCATTTTTAAGTATTAAAATAACTAGCCTTGTAGTGAACCATTCCTCTATTGTTTCTGTGCCTTTAAATATTCTATCAAATAGTTTTGGCTATGAACTTGTGTGTACAAGTAAAATATTTAAGATAAATATTCTGTATTTGATCTATCCCTGGCGTTTTCCAGTTATGTAATTTACTAATTGCATGTTTGACTTGTTCTACAGTAATTCTATCAAAACTATGTTCTTCTATATGTTTATTTGTTTCTTCTATGTCTCTGATCCACGAAGCCTCCTTATTGTATGTTATTGGCTGAGATATAATATTTTTCCAAAATGTTTCTATTGCCTCCTTCGTTGGTGTTTCGTTTGTAATATGTTGTTTTTCTGACATCCTTCTATAAAATTTGTTGATTTTCTAAAAATTGTTTGTTTTGTATTGTTCTAGTATTTATATCATCGTACCTTTTTAGTCTTCCAGCCTTTGCTTTAAGTTTTTGCTTTAGTGTTGTTATTATTATTATTATTATTATTATCATTATCATTATCATTATCATTATCATTATCACTATCACTATCACTATCACTATCACTATCACTATCACTATCACTATCACTATCACTATCACTATCACTATCACTATCACTATCACTATCACTATCACTATCACTATCACTATCACTATCACTATCACTATCACTATCACTATCACTATCACTATCACTATCACTATCACTATCACTATCACTATCACTATCACTATCATTATCATTATCATTATCATTATCATTATCATTATCATTATCATTATCATTATCATTATCATTATCATTATTACTATTATTATTATTATTATTATTATTATCTTTAGAGTGATATCCTTTAAGTTCATACTTATTTGAAATCTGAGATCTATCTCATCCTCTAATCTCTAGCTCTATCTCTATCAAATCCTCTAGGATTTATGCCTATGCAGAATAAAAGGGGAGAGAGAGAATCAGCTTGGAATATTCTTCGGCGTATGGAAATCGGTTCAGTAGTAATTGTATTATTCGTACCATGAGCTGTCATTATTACATTCCAATTTGGCATAACCATCCTCAAAAAGTTCGTAATGGATTCCGGACATTTATATAACGAAAGAACCTTTAGGAGCCAGTCATGGGATATACTATCGAAAGCTTTCCGATAGTCAATCCATCCCATGCTTAGATTCTTTTGAGACTGATGTGCGTCTTCAAGTATGGCTTTGTTGATCATAAGGTGATCCTTACAACCTCTAGCTCGACGTCGACATCCTCTTTGTTCAGGTGCTAATATGTCATTATTGCTACAGTGTATATAGAGTTCGTTACTGATGACTGATGTTAACAATTTATACATGGTAGGCAAACACGCTATTGGCCGCCAGTTCTTAGGGTCACTGGTGTCACCATTTTTAGGTATTAAAATAACTAGCCTTGTAGTGTATTCCTCTATTGTTTCTGTGCCTTTAAATATTCTATCAAATAGTTTGGCTATGAACTTGTGTGTACTAGTAAAATATTTAAGATAATAATTCTGTATTTGATCTATCCCTGGTGTTTTCCAGTTATGTAATTTACTAATTGCATGTTTGACTTATTCTACAGTAATTCTATCAAAACTATGTTCTTCTATATGTTTATTTGTTTCTTCTATGTCTCTGATCCACGAAGCCTCCTTATTGTATGTTATTGGCTGAGATATAATATTTTTCCAAAATGTTTCTATTGCCTCCTTCGTTGGTGTTTCGTATGTAATATTTTGTTTTTCTGACATCCTTCTATAAAATTTGTTGATTTTGTAAAAATTGTTTGTTTTGTATTGTTCTAGTATTTATATCATCGTACCTTTTTATTCTTCCAGACTTTGCTTTAAGTTTTTGCTTGAGTGTTGTTATTATTATTATCATTATCATAATCACTATCACTATCACTATCACTATCACTATCACTATCACTATCACTATCACTATCACTATCACTATCACTATCACTATCACTATCACTATCACTATCACTATCACTATCACTATCACTATCACTATCACTATCACTATCACTATCACTATCACTATCACTATCACTATCACTATCACTATCACTATCACTATCACTATCACTATCATTATCATTATCATTATCATTATCATTATCATTATCATTATCATTATCATTATTACTATTATTATTATTATTATTATTATTATCTTTAGCTTTAGAGTGATATCCTTTAAGTTCATACTTATTTGAAATCTGAGATCTATCTCATCCTCTAATCTCTAGCTCTATCTCTATCAAATCCTCTAGGATTTATGCCTATGCAGAATAAAAGGGGAGAGAGAGAATCAGCTTGGAATATTCTTCGGCGTATGGAAATCGGTTCAGTAGTAATTGTATTATTCGTACCATGAGCTGTCATTATTACATTCCAATTTGGCATAACCATCCTCAAAAAGTTCGTAATGGATTCCGGACATTTATATAACGAAAGAACCTGTAGGAGCCAGTCATGGGATATACTATCGAAAGCTTTCCGATAGTCAATCCATCCCATGCTTAGATTCTTTTGAGACTGATGTGCGTCTTCAAGTATGGCTTTGTTGATCATAAGGTGATCCTTACAACCTCTAGCTCGACGTCGACATCCTCTTTGTTCAGGTGCTAATATGTCATTATTGCTACAGTGTATATAGAGTTCGTTACTGATGACTGATGTTAACAATTTATACATGGTAGGCAAACACGCTATTGGCCGCCAGTTCTTAGGGTCACTGGTGTCACCATTTTTAGGTATTAAAATAACTAGCCTTGTAGTGTATTCCTCTATTGTTTCTGTGCCTTTAAATATTCTATCAAATAGTTTGGCTATGAACTTGTGTGTACTAGTAAAATATTTAAGATAATAATTCTGTATTTGATCTATCCCTGGTGTTTTCCAGTTATGTATTTTACTAATTGCATGTTTGACTTATTCTACAGTAATTCTATCAAAACTATGTTCTTCTATATGTTTATTTGTTTCTTCTATGTCTCTGATCCACGAAGCCTCCTTATTGTATGTTATTGGCTGAGATATAATATTTTTCCAAAATGTTTCTATTGCCTCCTTCGTTGGTGTTTCGTATGTAATATGTTGTTTTTCTGACATCCTTCTATAAAATTTGTTGATTTTGTAAAAATTGTTTGTTTTGTATTGTTCTAGTATTTATATCATCGTACCTTTTTAGTCTTCCAGACTTTGCTTTAAGTTTTTGCTTGAGTGTTGTTATTATTATTATCATTATCATAATCACTATCACTATCACTATCACTATCACTATCACTATCACTATCACTATCACTATCACTATCACTATCACTATCACTATCACTATCACTATCACTATCACTATCACTATCACTATCACTATCACTATCACTATCACTATCACTATCACTATCACTATCACTATCACTATCACTATCACTATCACTATCACTATCACTATCACTATCACTATCACTATCACTATCACTATCACTATCACTATCACTATCACTATCACTATCACTATCACTATCACTATCACTATCACTATCACTATCACTATCACTATCACTATCACTATCACTATCACTATCACTATCACTATCACTATCACTATCACTATCACTATCACTATCACTATCACTATCACTATCACTATCACTATCACTATCACTATCACTATCACTATCACTATCACTATCACTATCACTATCACTATCACTATCACTATCACTATCACTATCACTATCACTATCACTATCTCTATCACTATCTCTATCTCTATCTCTATCACTATCACTATCACTATCACTATCACTATCACTATCACTATCACTATCACTATCACTATCACTATCACTATCACTATCACTATCACTATCACTATCACTATCACTATCACTATCACTATCACTATCACTATCACTATCACTATCACTATCACTATCACTATCACTATCACTATCACTATCATTATCATTATCATTATCATTATCATTATCATTATCACTATTATTATTATTATTATTATCTTTAGAGTGATATCCTTTAAGTTCATACTTATTTGAAATCTGAGATAGAGGATTTATGCCTATGCAGAATAAAAGGGGAGAGAGAGAATCAGCTTGGAATATTCCTCGGCGTATGGAAATCAGTTCAGAAGTAATTGTATTATTCGTACCATGAGCTGTCATTATTACATTCCAATTTGGCATAACCATCCTCAAAAAGTTCGTAATGGATTCCGGACATTTATATAACGAAAGAACCTTTAGGAGCCAGTCATGGGATATACTATCGAAAGCTTTCCGATAGTCAATCCATCCCATGCTTAGATTCTTTTGAGACTGATGTGCGTCTTCAAGTATGGCTTTGTTGATCATAAGGTGATCCTTACAACCTCTAGCTCGACGTCGACATCCTCTTTGTTCAGGTGCTAATATGTCATTATTGCTACAGTGTATATAGAGTTCGTTACTAATGACTGATGTTAACAATTTATACATGGTAGGCAAACACGCTATTGGCCGCCAGTTCTTAGGGTCACTGGTGTCACCATTTTTAGGTATTAAAATAACTAGCCTTGTAGTGTATTCCTCTATTGTTTCTGTGCCTTTAAATATTCTATCAAATAGTTTGGCTATGAACTTGTGTGTACTAGTAAAATATTTAAAATAATAATTCTGTATTTGATCTATCCCTGGTGTTTTCCAGTTATGTAATTTACTAAATGCATGTTTGACTTGTTCTACAGTAATTCTATCAAAACTATGTTCTTCTATATGTTTATTTGTTTCTTCTATGTCTCTGATCCACGAAGCCTCCTTATTGTATGTTATTGGCTGAGATATAATATTTTTCCAAAATGTTTCTATTGCCTCCTTCGTTGGTGTTTCGTTTGTAATATGTTGCTTTTCTGACATCCTTCTATAAAATTTGTTGATTTTGTAAAAATTGTTTGTTTTGTATTGTTCTAGTATTTATATCATCGTACCTTTTTAGTCTTCCAGCCTTTGCTTTAAGTTTTTGCTTTAGTGTTGTTATTATTATTATTATTATCATTATCATTATCATTATCATTGTCATTATCATTATCATTATCATTATCATTATCATTATCATTATTATTATCATTATCATTATCATTATCATTATCATTATCATTATTACTATTATTATTATTATTATTATTATTATTATTATTATTATTATTATTATTATTATCTTTAGAGTGATATCCTTTAAGTTCATACTTATTTGAAATCTGAGATCTATCTCATCCTCTAATCTCTAGCTCTATCTCTATCAAATCCTCTAGGATTTATGCCTATGCAGAATAAAAGGGGAGAGAGTGAATCAGCTTGGAATATTCTTCGGCGTATGGAAATCGGTTCAGTAGTAATTGTATTATTCGTACCATGAGCTGTCATTATTACATTCCAATTTGGCATAACCATCCTCAAAAAGTTCGTAATGGATTCCGGACATTTATATAACGAAAGAACCTGTAGGAGCCAGTCATGGGATATACTATCGAAAGCTTTCCGATAGTCAATCCATCCCATGCTTAGATTCTTTTGAGACTGATGTGCGTCTTCAAGTATGGCTTTGTTGATCATAAGGTGATCCTTACAACCTCTAGCTCGACGTCGACATCCTCTTTGTTCAGGTGCTAATATGTCATTATTGCTACAGTGTATATAGAGTTCGTTACTGATGACTGATGTTAACAATTTATACATGGTAGGCAAACACGCTATTGGCCGCCAGTTCTTAGGGTCACTGGTGTCACCATTTTTAAGTATTAAAATAACTAGCCTTGTAGTGAACCATTCCTCTATTGTTTCTGTGCCTTTAAATATTCTATCAAATAGTTTTGGCTATGAACTTGTGTGTACAAGTAAAATATTTAAGATAATAATTCTGTATTTGATCTATCCCTGGCGTTTTCCAGTTATGTAATTTACTAATTGCATGTTTGACTTGTTCTACAGTAATTCTATCAAAACTATGTTCTTCTATATGTTTATTTGTTTCTTCTATGTCTCTGATCCACGAAGCCTCCTTATTGTATGTTATTGGCTGAGATATAATATTTTTCCAAAATGTTTCTATTGCCTCCTCCGTTGGTGTTTCGTTTGTAATATGTTGTTTTTCTGACATCCTTCTATAAAATTTGTTGATTTTCTAAAAATTGTTTGTTTTGTATTGTTCTAGTATTTATATCATCGTACCTTTTTAGTCTTCCAGCCTTTGCTTTAAGTTTTTGCTTTAGTGTTGTTATTATTATTATTATTATTATTATTATCATTATCATTATCATTATCATTATCATTATCATTATCATTATCATTATCATTATCATTATCATTATCATTATCATTATCACTATCACTATCACTATCACTATCACTATCACTATCACTATCACTATCACTATCACTATCACTATCACTATCACTATCACTATCACTATCATTATCATTATCATTATCATCATCATTATGATTATCATTATCATTATCATTATCATTATCATTATCATTATCATTATCACTATTATTATTATTATTATTATCTTTAGAGTGATATCCTTTAAGTTCATACTTATTTGAAATCTGAGATAGAGGATTTATGCCTATGCAGAATAAAAGGGGAGAGAGAGAATCAGCTTGGAATATTCTTCGGCGTATGGAAATCGGTTCAGTAGTAATTGTATTATTCGTACCATGAGCTGTCATTATTACATTCCAATTTGGCATAACCATCCTCTAAAAGTTCGTAATGGATTCCGGACATTTATATAACGAAAGAACCTTTAGGAGCCAGTCATGGGATATACTATCGAAAGCTTTCCGATAGTCAATCCATCCCATGCTTAGATTCTTTTGAGACTGATGTGCGTCTTCAAGTATGGCTTTGTTGATCATAAGGTGATCCTTACAACCTCTAGCTCGACGTCGACATCCTCTTTGTTCAGGTGCTAATATGTCATTATTGCTACAGTGTATATAGAGTTCGTTACTAATGACTGATGTTAACAATTTATACATGGTAGGCAAACACGCTATTGGCCGCCAGTTCTTAGGGTCACTGGTGTCACCATTTTTAGGTATTAAAATAACTAGCCTTGTAGTGTATTCCTCTATTGTTTCTGTACCTTTAAATATTCTATCAAATAGTTTGGCTATGAACTTGTGTGTACTAGTAAAATATTTAAGATAATAATTCTGTATTTTATCTATCCCTGGTGTTTTCCAGTTATGTAATTTACTAATTGCATGTTTGACTTATTCTACAGTAATTCTATCAAAACTATGTTCTTCTATATGTTTATTTGTTTCTTCTATGTCTCTGATCCACGAAGCCTCCTTATTGTATGTTATTGGCTGAGATATAATATTTTTCCAAAATGTTTCTATTGCCTCCTTCGTTGGTGTTTCGTATGTAATATGTTGTTTTTCTGACATCCTTCTATAAAATTTGTTGATTTTGTAAAAATTGTTTGTTTTGTATTGTTCTAGTATTTATATCATCGTAACTTTTTAGTCTTCCAGACTTTGCTTTAAGTTTTTGCTTGAGTGTTGTTATTATTATTATCATTGTCATAATCACTATCACTATCACTATCACTATCACTATCACTATCACTATCACTATCACTATCACTATCACTATCACTATCACTATCACTATCACTATCACTATCACTATCACTATCACTATCACTATCACTATCACTATCACTATCACTATCACTTTCACTTTCACTATCACTATCACTATCACTATCACTATCACTATCACTATCACTATCACTATCACTATCACTATCACTATCATTATCATTATCATTATCATTATCATTATCATTATCATTATGATTATCATTATCATTATCATTATCATTATCATTATGATTATCATTATCATTATCATTATCATTATCACTATTATTATTATTATTATTATCTTTAGAGTGATATCCTTTAAGTTCATACTTATTTGAAATCTGAGATAGAGGATTTATGCCTATGCAGAATAAAAGGGGAGAGAGAGAATCAGCTTGGAATATTCCTCGGCGTACTGAAATCGGTTCAGTAGTAATTGTATTATTCGTACCATGAGCTGTCATTATTACATTCCAATTTGGCATAACCATCCTCAAAAAGTTCGTAATGGATTCCGGACATTTATATAACGAAAGAACCTTTAGGAGCCAGTCATGGGATATACTATCGAAAGCTTTCCGATAGTCAATCCATCCCATGCTTAGATTCTTTTGAGACTGATTTATTTATTTATTTATTTTAAGGATTGCCAACGGAAAGTACACTTCACCTTAAATCTAGATAGCAATTATACAAATTTATACAAATGCCTTCCCAATTATAGGCAACCACAACTCAATATGAATATTGTTAAGACATGCTCGATAGCTATACAATAATTGAGGAGAAAAAAAAAAATAATTTATAAGTATTAACACTGCATAATTAAGTTAAAGGTCTGAAAGGTATTTAGAAACAATTTTTTTAAATTTATGTATACTATTGTCTAATATATCTATATCTAGTTTATGAGACCTGGACAAGCAATTATAAGAACGAGTAATTCTAGGTACATAAGAGTTACTTCCTAAGTTGGTTCGATATGGTGGGACATGGAACAACTTGTAGGTTCCAGAACGCGGTAACTTAGTAGGAACACATAAATTAAATGACATTAATAACTCCGGACAATCAATTTTATTATTTAATAGTTTGTGTAGAAAGTATAGATCAAGTTGCTGCCGTCTTTTATCTAATCGCATTATCTTAAAATGCTCCAGTCTTGCTGCATATGAATTTAAAACCCGGTACTTTCTCATGTCATATGTCAGACTAACTAAGAACCTACGCTGCACGCGTTCAATTTGGTTTTTGTGGACTTCATAAAACGGCGCCCAAACTTGACAGCAATATTCCAGTATGCTCCTTACTAGCGCATTATACAGAAGTATCCTGGTATCAGGTCGTTTAAAGTTTTTGGTATTTCTTATAATAAAACCAAGGGATTTTGAGGCTTTTACAACGATATTTGAGACATGTTCCTGAAAATTTAATTTAGAATCTATAACGACTCCCAAGTCCCGCATGCTATAGATTTTAGATAGTCTTATTTTATTCATTTCATATTCTGTCAAAATTGTATTTTTGTTACGAGTGAATGATAGATGAAAACACTTCTTTATGTTAACTGTCATATTGTGTTTATTGCACCACGAAATCAATCTATTAATATCATCCTGCAAAAGTTCCTGATCTTTTAATGATTGTATGGGCTTTATAAATTTTAAATCATCAGCGAACAAATACACGTCAGAGTTTTGGAAACAAGATGTAATGTCATTAATGAATATTAAAAATAGTATTGGTCCTAGATGCGACCCTTGTGGAACGCCAGATGGATTATGGAAAATGTGGGATTTTATACCATTTACTACAACATAAGATGTGCGACCCGTAACATAACTATAAAACCAGTTTAATAGGGAACCAAAAATACCAAAACTTGACAATTTTTTTATTAAAATAAAGTGATCCACACTGTCAAATGCCTTAGATAAATCTGCGTATATTGCATCAACTTGAATTCGGCGGTCTACAAATCCTAACACTTTATTTACGAAACATAAAAGGTTTGTATTGGTGGATCTACCCTTTACAAATCCATGTTGTCTTTCTGTTATAATGTTCTTAACACTATGTCTTAATTGCGGAAGTATGAGGGTTTCGAGTACTTTTCCAAATATAGACAATATTGATACGGGCCTATAGTTTTTTATGTCGCTTTTAGAGCCATTCTTAAATATTGGAACAATTTTAGCTTCCTTCCAAGCTGTAGGAAATTGTCCAGATGTTAAAGACTTATTATAGATAATGGATAATGGTAAAGCGAGTTGTTTAAAGCATTTTTGCACAAATATAGCCGGTATTCCATCTGGGCCAGGCCCTTTTGTGGTATCAAGTCTTTTTAATTTTAAAGCTACTTCTGATACGGTAACAGTTATATGGTTTAAAGAACTACTAGTGTTGACTTGATCTACCAATGGCGTTGGGGTACTGTGCTGGGCTGCAGGCGATATAATTTTGTCTTTATAAACTGTCATAAAGTTATTTCTAAACAATTCACATATTTTGGCACCATTTGAAGCTTTTTCATTATCTAGATGCATGCTACTTGGAATGTTACATATATTATTTCTTTTTTGTTTAATATACGACCAAAAGTATTTAGGATTACGTACTATACATTCTTCGATTCTATTTGTATATTCATTGTAACAATGTTTTTGACGTTTTAAAGTTCTATTAGTTAGTGTTTGAAGAATAATTTCGTCCATAGGATTTTTATATTTTTTGTATCTAAGTCTTACTTTATATCTCTCATTTTGAAGCCGTATAAGATCTTTGGAGAACCAATGTGGGTATTTTCTGTTTCTTGGTTTGTATAGAGGTATATTTTCTTTGATTATAGAGTGCAATACGGAATAAAATATTGTAACCATTTGATCCACGTCTTTACATTCGCTTAGCTTGTCCAACCAATTGACTTTATCTAATAATTCTATAATACGTTTATAGTTAGCTTTAAAATAGTTTGGCCTTTGTGCACTATCGGAAAGAAGACTGCTCTGGGGTATATGGTTTAATGTTATTTCTAAAGGCGGATGGTATGGATCGACAGAACATAACGAATCCATACATTTATCTAATTGAATTGAATTTGAAGTCGAAAAAACCAAATCCAATGTTTTAGATTTAGAATTCACAATATCATTGATTTGCTTAAGGTTATTAACAGCCATAAACTCTGAGATTATGTTATAAAAAGGACAAGAAGAAGCTTGCAAAATCAAAGCATTGTCAGGACCCTCTCGTAACCACCTCAGACTAGGTATGTTGAAATCACCAATTACTAATCCCTCATCGTAATTACTCAGATTAATACTAGCTCGGTCTAGAAATTGTTCCAGGTCCACAGGTTTGACAGGTGGAGGGAGATAAATTGCGCATATACAAATATTAACAGCCACATTACCTTTTTTAATTTTTAAAATTACCCAAACGTCCTCATAATCATCTTCATACTCCATTACTCTGTATGAACTAATTTTCTTATTAACTGCAATTATAACTCCTCCTCCCGTTTTCTTTGACTTTGGCCTATTAAGATTTCGATCTCTTCTATAAACGACATAGTTTTCATCGAATAATTCCCTGTCCTTAACATTGTCTTGCAACCAGGTCTCTGTTATTACAATAACATCATGACTGTTTAAAAGCACATTTAGGCTAAATTCTGAAAGTTTAGTATTAAGACCTCTCGTGTTCTGGTAATAAATATTAATACTTGACATAAAAAGAAACCAAAAATATGTTAAGTAACAAAAGTGATAAGAATTAAATTATAATTTTTTTTTGGATACACAAAAATAATGAAGAGATAAAAAAATATACTATATTTTAGACAAAGAATTCGGATTTTTAATTAATATAGCTGGAGACGTCTCTGATTTTCTTACAAATATTCGCCCGGCTCTCACCCACACAAATTTGTAAGCTTTTTCCTTAGCTTTTAGTCTTGTCGTTCTATGTAATTCTTTGTAATATGGAGACAGATGCTCAGAAATATATATAGGGCTTTTACTATTACTAATACCCAAATGGCCACAGTTCAATTTATCCTTTGGATGAGACCTGTTGAATTTGATGACGGCCGCTAAAAACGAATCGCGTACCAGATGACTTCTTAATTTTACAACTATTGACCGCGGTTTCGGACTTTTCTGATTTGCTTTAGCGACTCTAGTGCAGAACTGTATATCCGATTCTTTTAAGTCATAGGAAACGACACCGGCCAGTTGCATCACCGTGCTTACTAAATTTTCTGATCGGTTTTCCGGTAGGCACTGGATCTCCACGTTATTTGATCTGGCGTTCTGTTCTAACTGTTCAATTCTATTATTTACTACCTCATTACTTTCTATAATTAATTTCGGCACACCCTTCTCCACTTTCTCTTCTACTTCCTGTATTCTTTTTGTGACTTCGTTTTTGTATGTTATGTATTGTCCTTTAAGGTCATCCAATGAGTTCTTCAGAAGATTTAATTCTTTCCTTGCCTCAAGCAGCTCTGCCTTGAGAGGTTCTATATCTGCTTTGAGACAATTTTGTATTAAGACTTTAATTTCCGTTGATAAGATACTTCTCAATTCCGTCTGGATAATATCACGTACATCTGCCTTGGAAAGAGTCTGAAGTTCACTCTCAGGTTGGATGAAGACTGGAGATGAATGTTTGGTGGCTTTAGAGCGTGAGCGCTGAGAGACCCACTCTGTGGATACGGTATTGTGCGTTTCTTGGCTAATTTCGAAATTAAACGGCGTTGCCCGAACTGGAGTGTTAAGCTTGCTTCCTTTTTTGACGTCTTTCAAACACTTAGGACACTCAAAATTTTCTCTTTGACTCTTTGTTAAGCTCTTAAACGCGGCGTCGTTAATACTTAAGCAAAGGTGGTGATATGTCGAGGCACACTTTTTACAAGTCATTAGCTCATTGTCTTCAATAACTTCAAAACAAGCCCCACATTTTGACATCTTGTTACAATATATAAGATATAATAATGCTCCGGCTTTATTTTATTGTCTATATTGGTAATACTTAACAATTCACGCAGTCTATATTATCTTCAAACCCGGCTTTGTTAAAAACATTCATACAGGCAAAGGAATTATCTAGTGCCCGATTGTATAACGAATGCCGTCTAAAAGGTCGTATGCGCCGTGGAGACAGCGTCGCTTACACGTTTTAACGTTGTCGCTATTCAATAGGCAGATTTATTCTGTTATGTAGGTAAGTGGTAATATTAACATTCACTTCACTGTTGTTTACTACACTTTATAGCCAAATTAGTCTATTTACACTATTTAATTTTATGAATATTTATAAACACTATTTTTCACTATTGTTTGGGAGCAGTTTTATCACTTTTTCATCGTAAAATTAACTGTTATATATCGGTAAACTATTTTTATTCGCGGAGCGTCTTAACAATCGGTCACGTCGTAGTAATAAGTCACAGTTTACATTACTGATGTGCGTCTTCAAGTATGGCTTTGTTGATCATAAGGTGATCCTTACAACCTCTAGCTCGACGTCGACATCCTCTTTGTTCAGGTGCTAATATGTCATTATTGCTACAGTGTATATAGAGTTCGTTACTAATGACTGATGTTAACAATTTATACATGGTAGGCAAACACGCTATTGGCCGCCAGTTCTTAGGGTCACTGGTGTCACCATTTTTAGGTATTAAAATAACTAGCCTTGTAGTGTATTCCTCTATTGTTTCTGTGCCTTTAAATATTCTATCAAATAGTTTGGCTATGAACTTGTGTGTACTAGTAAAATATTTAAAATAATAATTCTGTATTTGATCTATCCCTGGTGTTTTCCAGTTATGTAATTTACTAAATGCATGTTTGACTTGTTCTACAGTAATTCTATCAAAACTATGTTCTTCTATATGTTTATTTGTTTCTTCTATGTCTCTGATCCACGAAGCCTCCTTATTGTATGTTATTGGCTGAGATATAATATTTTTCCAAAATGTTTCTATTGCCTCCTTCGTTGGTGTTTCGTTTGTAATATGTTGCTTTTCTGACATCCTTCTATAAAATTTGTTGATTTTGTAAAAATTGTTTGTTTTGTATTGTTCTAGTATTTATATCATCGTACCTTTTTAGTCTTCCAGCCTTTGCTTTAAGTTTTTGCTTTAGTGTTGTTATTATTATTATTATTATCATTATCATTATCATTATCATTGTCATTATCATTATCATTATCATTATCATTATCATTATTATTATCATTATCATTATCATTATCATTATTACTATTATTATTATTATTATTATTATTATTATTATTATTATTATTATTATTATTATTATTATTATTATTATTATTATTATCTTTAGAGTGATATCCTTTAAGTTCATACTTATTTGAAATCTGAGATCTATCTCATCCTCTAATCTCTAGCTCTATCTCTATCAAATCCTCTATTTATGCCTATGCAGAATAAAAGGGGAGAGAGTGAATCAGCTTGGAATATTCTTCGGCGTATGGAAATCGGTTCAGTAGTAATTGTATTATTCGTACCATGAGCTGTCATTATTACATTCCAATTTGGCATAACCATCCTCAAAAAGTTCGTAATGGATTCCGGACATTTATATAACGAAAGAACCTGTAGGAGCCAGTCATGGGATATACTATCGAAAGCTTTCCGATAGTCAATCCATCCCATGCTTAGATTCTTTTGAGACTGATGTGCGTCTTCAAGTATGGCTTTGTTGATCATAAGGTGATCCTTACAACCTCTAGCTCGACGTCGACATCCTCTTTGTTCAGGTGCTAATATGTCATTATTGCTACAGTGTATATAGAGTTCGTTACTGATGACTGATGTTAACAATTTATACATGGTAGGCAAACACGCTATTGGCCGCCAGTTCTTAGGGTCACTGGTGTCACCATTTTTAAGTATTAAAATAACTAGCCTTGTAGTGAACCATTCCTCTATTGTTTCTGTGCCTTTAAATATTCTATCAAATAGTTTTGGCTATGAACTTGTGTGTACAAGTAAAATATTTAAGATAATAATTCTGTATTTGATCTATCCCTGGCGTTTTCCAGTTATGTAATTTACTAATTGCATGTTTGACTTGTTCTACAGTAATTCTATCAAAACTATGTTCTTCTATATGTTTATTTGTTTCTTCTATGTCTCTGATCCACGAAGCCTCCTTATTGTATGTTATTGGCTGAGATATAATATTTTTCCAAAATGTTTCTATTGCCTCCTTCGTTGGTGTTTCGTTTGTAATATGTTGTTTTTCTGACAACCTTCTATAAAATTTGTTGATTTTCTAAAAATTGTTTGTTTTGTATTGTTCTAGTATTTATATCATCGTACCTTTTTAGTCTTCCAGCCTTTGCTTTAAGTTTTTGCTTTAGTGTTGTTATTATTATTATTATTATTATTATCATTATCATTATCATTATCATTATCACTATCACTATCACTATCACTATCACTATCACTATCACTATCACTATCACTATCACTATCACTATCACTATCACTATCACTATCACTATCACTATCACTATCACTATCACTATCACTATCACTATCACTATCACTATCACTATCACTATCACTATCACTATCACTATCACTATCACTATCACTATCACTATCACTATCACTATCACTATCACTATCACTATCACTATCATTATCATTATCATTATCATTATCATTATCATTATCATTATCATTATCATTATCATTATCATTATCATTATCATTATCATAATCATTATTACTATTATTATTATTATTATTATTATTATTATCTTTAGAGTGATATCCTTTAAGTTCATACTTATTTGAAATCTGAGATCTATCTCATCCTCTAATCTCTAGCTCTATCTCTATCACATCCTCTAGGATTTATGCCTATGCAGAATAAAAGGGGAGAGAGAGAATCAGCTTGGAATATTCTTCGGCGTATGGAAATCGGTTCAGTAGTAATTGTATTATTCGTACCATGAGCTGTCATTATTACATTCCAATTTGGCATAACCATCCTCAAAAAGTTCGTAATGGATTCCGGACATTTATATAACGAAAGAACCTTTAGGAGCCAGTCATGGGATATACTATCGAAAGCTTTCCGATAGTCAATCCATCCCATGCTTAGATTCTTTTGAGACTGATGTGCGTCTTCAAGTATGGCTTTGTTGATCATAAGGTGATCCTTACAACCTCTAGCTCGACGTCGACATCCTCTTTGTTCAGGTGCTAATATGTCATTATTGCTACAGTGTATATAGAGTTCGTTACTGATGACTGATGTTAACAATTTATACATGGTAGGCAAACACGCTATTGGCCGCCAGTTCTTAGGGTCACTGGTGTCACCATTTTTAGGTATTAAAATAACTAGCCTTGTAGTGTATTCCTCTATTGTTTCTGTGCCTTTAAATATTCTATCAAATAGTTTGGCTATGAACTTGTGTGTACTAGTAAAATATTTAAGATAATAATTCTGTATTTGATCTATCCCTGGTGTTTTCCAGTTATGTAATTTACTAATTGCATGTTTGACTTATTCTACAGTAATTCTATCAAAACTATGTTCTTCTATATGTTTATTTGTTTCTTCTATGTCTCTGATCCACGAAGCCTCCTTATTGTATGTTATTGGCTGAGATATAATATTTTTCCAAAATGTTTCTATTGCCTCCTTCGTTGGTGTTTCGTATGTAATATTTTGTTTTTCTGACATCCTTCTATAAAATTTGTTGATTTTGTAAAAATTGTTTGTTTTGTATTGTTCTAGTATTTATATCATCGTACCTTTTTATTCTTCCAGACTTTGCTTTAAGTTTTTGCTTGAGTGTTGTTATTATTATTATCATTATCATAATCACTATCACTATCACTATCACTATCACTATCACTATCACTATCACTATCACTATCACTATCACTATCACTATCACTATCACTATCACTATCACTATCACTATCACTATCACTATCACTATCACTATCACTATCATTATCATTATCATTATCATTATCATTATCATTATTACTATTATTATTATTATTATTATTATCTTTAGAGTGATATCCTTTAAGTTCATACTTATTTGAAATCTGAGATCTATCTCATCCTCTAATCTCTAGCTCTATCTCTATCAAATCCTCTAGGATTTATGCCTATGCAGAATAAAAGGGGAGAGAGAGAATCAGCTTGGAATATTCTTCGGCGTATGGAAATCGGTTCAGTAGTAATTGTATTATTCGTACCATGAGCTGTCATTATTACATTCCAATTTGGCATAACCATCCTCAAAAAGTTCGTAATGGATTCCGGACATTTATATAACGAAAGAACCTTTAGGAGCCAGTCATGGGATATACTATCGAAAGCTTTCCGATAGTCAATCCATCCCATGCTTAGATTCTTTTGAGACTGATGTGCGTCTTCAAGTATGGCTTTGTTGATCATAAGGTGATCCTTACAACCTCTAGCTCGACGTCGACATCCTCTTTGTTCAGGTGCTAATATGTCATTATTGCTACAGTGTATATAGAGTTCGTTACTAATGACTGATGTTAACAATTTATACATGGTAGGCAAACACGCTATTGGCCGCCAGTTCTTAGGGTCACTGGTGTCACCATTTTTAGGTATTAAAATAACTAGCCTTGTAGTGTATTCCTCTATTGTTTCTGTGCCTTTAAATATTCTATCAAATAGTTTGGCTATGAACTTGTGTGTACTAGTAAAATATTTAAGATAATAATTCTGTATTTGATCTATCCCTGGTGTTTTCCAGTTATGTATTTTACTAATTGCATGTTTGACTTATTCTACAGTAATTCTATCAAAACTATGTTCTTCTATATGTTTATTTGTTTCTTCTATGTCTCTGATCCACGAAGCCTCCTTATTGTATGTTATTGGCTGAGATATAATATTTTTCCAAAATGTTTCTATTGCCTCCTTCGTTGGTGTTTCGTATGTAATATGTTGTTTTTCTGACATCCTTCTATAAAATTTGTTGATTTTGTAAAAATTGTTTGTTTTGTATTGTTCTAGTATTTATATCATCGTACCTTTTTAGTCTTCCAGACTTTGCTTTAAGTTTTTGCTTGAGTGTTGTTATTATTATTATCATTATCATAATCACTATCACTATCACTATCACTATCACTATCACTATCACTATCACTATCACTATCACTATCACTATCACTATCACTATCACTATCACTATCACTATCACTATCACTATCACTATCACTATCACTATCACTATCACTATCACTATCACTATCACTATCACTATCACTATCACTATCACTATCACTATCACTATCACTATCACTATCACTATCACTATCACTATCACTATCACTATCACTATCACTATCACTATCACTATCACTATCACTATCACTATCACTATCACTATCACTATCACTATCACTATCACTATCACTATCACTATCACTATCACTATCACTATCACTATCACTATCACTATCACTATCACTATCAC